>JADLZN010000518.1:0-200272 GCA_018155175.1 Sinocyclocheilus anophthalmus
CATCCTTAGGCAAAGAAAGAACATCTTCAATTTGCAGAGTGCTATGATTTTTCTTTCTACCTTGAAGCTTGGTGATATCTTCTAAGAGTGTCTGTGATGTAATACATCAATCTGCATTATTATTTTATCTGCGCTAGCACGGAACATTAACACACACAAATCTGCGGTGTTTAGTTAGCAATGTCAAAGGGGTTGCTTTGATCAAGAGACGACTTTGAGATGCACAATCCTTGAAAGTTACCTTGGATGAGACACATTATTCCCTACGAACACAAATCTCTTGACTTTGGGTCTCCACAAACATTGCCTTTGTATGTTCTGCCTCCCATTTATCTAGAGGTAAGACAACAAAAAGCTCCTCCTGTCTTCTAACTTTCATCTGCAGAACTTCAAAGAGACTCGTACCTGAGACACGGAAGAGGTAGACTGATCATCAAAGTGTAGAGTACGCCTCTTGTGTGTGTACTTGGTTATCTGATCTGAAGAATCCTTGTTACTGCCATGAGGCCCTGTCATCAATAGAAATAAGAAGTCAGGTATCACTAGTGGGGAAGTTGTGGCCTAATGGTTAGAGAGTCGAACTCGTAACCCAAAGGGTCTCGTACAAGCAGGGATTGTAGGTGGGGGGAGTGAAACAGCGCTCTCTCCCACCTTCAATACCACAACTGAGATGCCCTTGAGCCCCCCAAGCACCGAACCCCCAACTGCTTGGGCGCCGCAGCATAAATGGCTGCCCCTGCTCCGGGTGTGTGTTCACGGTTTGTGTGCACTTAGGATGGGATAAATGAAGAGCACTAATTTTGAGTATGGGTCACCATATTTGGCCACATGTCACTTTCACTTCACTAATCTCAGCGACCTCATTGGTTTTGAATTATTGATTGTAAACTTCAGATAACCTCAGTATTGCATCCATATCACTACATTTGTTCATATGTTGTGAGCTTTAGACTTACTTGACAGCTAGCTTAAGTTTCTTAAAATTACCTAGAAAAAAAACTGATATGGCAGCTAGAATGGAATATACAAAAGTACTTAATGTTTCCTCTATTCATGTACAATGATATTTACAAAGCACAGGTTCAAAATAATGTTAATGTTACAGTACATTTAGCTATGCGTTTTGATACGCTTGTGAATATAAATTGTCTTTACCTGCAGTACAGTCGTTCACATAAGCTCAGTGAGCTGCTTCGTCGTGATAAAAGACGTTTGCAAGTTTTATTTCCTACAGTGTATTGTAGGTAAGTTACCTCATCCGGCGCTCTTTTTGTTTCTGTTTATAAAAGTATCCGTTGTAGCGAATCAGCTCATGGAGAAATATGAATAATTAACCATAACTAGTTATAATTAACTATTCATATTTTAGATCCGCTGTAGATATTTAGCTGACCTCTCAGGGTCAACTGTCTTGTCAATTCTAAGAACGTTAATTTCCTGGTTAAAGGAAATAACTTTCTTACTGTACAATTCTACAAAGCTTGTAGTGTAAATCTGCATGATTAGTGACTCCGGTTATGAGCAAACAATGAACACGTCAAGTGTGATACAAGTAAGGTTTTATTAACTACATAAACACTGAAACTAGTCTAAAATACACATACACACACCTAAAACTGGTCACATCCTCATACCACATAAAACTGTGACATACATAACACACACACACACACATACAGTTGTTATAGGAAAGGGTTAAAGTTTAACTCAGTATAGAAAGAGGCATAAAGAATGAATTTTATGGAACACTTTGCATGTATATTCAACAGATCTCACCTGGGGATACGTCAGATTCTCAGTTCAAACACACCTTGTAAAAAGGTGTAACTGATACTTAATGCATCAATTAATAAGACTAAGTTTGATACTTGCGAGTCTCGGCTGTCGAAAAGAGATTAATGAGTGCATATTAAGGTTTCCAGTTGACTTTTGCTGAAGTTAGTTGATGAGAAAGAACCAGTCTTGAGTCAGAGAATCTTGATTGAAATGGAAAGGACAAGGCCGAAGAAAGGCCTGGCACAATGCTTTGGTATCCTGAAGCGTTTTCTCACATCTTCATCTTAGCATCTGACCGAACCACCGAATGGGTGGGTCACATGGTGTGTCAGCTTTAAGGTCAGAGAAGATCCCCGCCTCTCAAGATGGGCTTATCCAATGAGAAAGGCCGGAATCCCAAGTGGGCGTTTTGAGATCCTGGGGAGTTTATGACTCTTTGTGTGGAAACATGGAACTTAGTATCTAGAACTTGAATCGAAAATACTAAAGATTCTCAGGACACTAACATATTGCCTATGTACCAACATATAATAAACAATCTTGTTTAGATCATCAGAAGGAGAATTCATAGATACTAAACAAGCTATATATAAGGTTATATGAATGAGTGGTTTATAGTAAGCATGAATAAAATAGTCTATAATACAACAGATTAATACAAAACAGCAATAATCTACACAATGGTCTGAAGAATATGTGTGTTCATTCAAAGAAAGGTTTTCCTATGAATTAATTAGTAGAAAAGTCAATTTCTGCTCTGCCTCTCCTATGGGGACAAAGAGTGGGTTATCCTACTCAAATTCCAAGGGGGTCATCAAACCAGTGATATCATGATTAGTTGTCATAGTGACCAGAGGGCCTGGTGTTCAGCAGAAATCCTGGCATCCAGTTTATTGAGGGAGGGGACTGTGACGATTTGTTAATCTAATGATTAACTGATTTGTTAAATCAAATGAAAAATTGTGTGTCAGAGTGTCGAGACGCTACATGTTACTATTTTGATGTGAGCAACTGCAAACGATTCAGCGCCTCAGTGAACTGTCTGAAAGAATCAAACCAAATCGTGGCCGATTTCTAAACGTTTTGCACACCAGTTTTGAACGATTAACCGATTCAAAAGACTGAATCATTCGCGAATCTGGTCTCTCTAGTTCTGATTCTAAACTTCTGATATTAAACACACAACACATGACTGCTGAAATTATATGAGGAGAAATATGTTTTTCAGATCGGTATACGTTAACTTCCCTTGTCAGAAAATGATTTATCAGTGATATTAAATAGGGCACACAGTGCGCATGTACTGTAGGCTACACAAATAACAAAATGTAGGCTACTGATTATGAAATGTAATCTCCGATCATTTGCCAATGCAACACTTGACAATACAGTAAACAGAACAAATCAAGAATAGAATCAATTATATAGACTCTAACTATTATAAATAATGTTACATGAATGGAGAGTCACATCTAACTTTAACTCAGCTTACTATATTGGCCAATGTCGCAGTTCTATCAATAATTGTACTCCATTGTAGGCCTATTTTAGCAAGTTATTCTCAACATTTAAAATTTTTCTTTAGATGGTGTACAGGGTGTGTTCAGAAAGTCAGTCTCAAGTCAAGTCACCCTTTATTTATATAGCGCTTTTAACAATACAGACTGTGTCAAAGCAACTGAACAGCATTAATTAGAAAAATAGTGTGTCAATAATGCAAAATGACAATAGTAAACACTAATTTTTCAGTTAAAGACAGTTCATCATTGAATTCAGTGATGTCATCATCCAGCTCAGTGCAGTTCAAATAGTATCTGTGCTTTGCAATCATTTGCAATCATGTCAACGATATCGCTTGAAATGAAGTGTCCCCAACTAAGCAAACCAGAGGCGACAGGGCAGAGGAACCAGAACTCCATCGGTGACGAATGGAGAAAAAACCTTGGGAGACCAGGCTCAGTCGAGGGGCCAGTTCTCATCTGACCAGACGAAACCAGCAGTTCAAATCCAGGCAGCAGCAAAGTCACATTGAGCAGAGGACACTGCACAGGTTCCTGTGGTCTTGTCCCGGTGGTGGTCTGAGGCAAGGTCTTTACTGGGGATCTGTATCTGTGGCTCATCTAGTTGTCCTGGTCTCCTCTGTCTTTCAGGGCTGTGGAGGTCCTGTCTAGGTGCTGATCCACCATCTGGGCTGGATACGTTACTAGATCCGGGTGACTGCAGTGACCATCTAATCTTAATACAGACTGGATCTGGTGGCTACGATGACCTCAGAATAAGAAAGAAACAGAATAATATTAGCGTAGATGCCATTCTTCAAACGATGTAGCAAGTACATCGGGTGTTATGAGAAGTGTTCCCGGTTCCGGTTGACCTAATTAATGCAGCCTAAAAATCCTTTAAATGGATTTCAATATTAGAAATGTGTTAGTGTGTTAAGTGTAAATCAGGTTAAAGAGATGGGTCTTTAATCAAATTTAAACTGACAGAGTGTGTCTGCCACCCGAACAATGTTAGGTAGGTTATTCCAGAGTTTGGGGGCTAAATGGTCAAGTCAAGTTTATTTGTATAGTGCTTTTCACGATACAAATCGTTGCAAATTAAGTTTCTACAATTTTTAGTGGTAGCTTATCAGTGGTGACTTTGTCAGTTAATGTACATATGGCAGAAAATGTACGGAAAAATCAATTTTAAGACGTAATAAAACAGACGATGGACACTATTAACAGCAATTATTATATGATGCAATCAAACTATAGCAAAATGTGGTAGTTCTGTAAATTGTTTCAGGGTTGGCATCATCTTAGGTCCTATGAGGGGTTGGCATCATCTCTTCTAAGGTGTTCTGGATCCAGACTGAAGCTAGTGTAAATCCTAGTTACAAAAAACAGAGAAACAAATAGACATAATTAGCGTAGCTGCTGTTCCAAACCAAGCAAAATTGATTTGTTTAACCAAAACTAAATAATAATAATATGCATTTGATCAGATATAACTGCAGTAAAAGATTATGAGATGCATTATTTGAAGCTTGGCCAAAGAGATGTGTCTTTAAAACAGAGAGAGTGTGTCTGAACCCCAAAACGTTATCAGGAAGGCTATTCCAGAAATTGGGAGCCAAATGCGAAAAAGCTCTAACTCCTTTAGTGGACTTTGCTATCCTAGGTACTATCAAAAGTCTAGAGTTTTGTGACCTTAGGGAGCGTGTTGGATTGTAGCGTGGTAGAAGATTAGTTAGGTACGCAGTCACGTACAAAGTTCATATTCACGAATTGAACGCACAGGAATGCCACTGCAAAGACGCAGGCCTAATCAAGAGAGGGAAATTCAGAGTTTCGAGTAGAGTTCGAGTTCACCTAGAAACGTAAATGGAATAGTTTGATTTATTTTCATATATTACATTTTGGACCAACATGAAAAACATTTTAATTTGTAGTTTTAATAGTTTAATTGTTTCATAGGTAGAAAATGTGTTTAATAGTAGATACAGTAACTTTGTGATTGCCTTCAGGGTAGGGCATGACAATTTAACTGCAATTAAAGTAACAGCAATAAATAAGAGATTTCTGTCATACGGATAGCTAATTAATGGGGTGATGGATGGCACGCTGTGTTGTCAAAGTAACATTTCGAGTGAAGATAAAGAGAACATAATGACAGTGTCTTTCATTTGGTCTCTTCGCCAAGTGTGTTCCAAACAGTCACATTATGAGGCAATTACTCCCTCCAGAATTCTAGAGCTCTGCCCCTCTGAAGTAAACAGGGCATAGGAATGCTCACGTCTTATTGGAATTAAACCTTTATTTAGCCTCATTTGTTTTTTTTGGTCGCAGTTTGGGCGGAAGCAAACAACCTTGCATCATTTTAATATACATTCTGAACCTTTATCCTGTCAGCTTCCTCTGACATTCATACAGTAAGGAAAACTATCTTTAAAAACATTTTGTACTCAACCATTCATCACTTTCATGAATAGTTTTCTTTTCACAATTGTTTAACCTTCTACATTTTGACAGGGCATTAAATAGTGTATATTTATATAGTATGTGGCAGAATATTTAATTGTTCTTCTTTATTTCAAATGAGTATCTAGAGTGGAACGTGTTCCAGTTTTATTTATTTATTTATTGTTTGTTTGTTCTGTTCAAATTTACAGAATTTGGCTATCAAAAATAAACCTATTCTAAGAAAACATCCGCTTCAGTAAAAAGGTGTGACAACTAGCTCCAATCTTACTTATATTTTCAAAAATTCAGCAGAAAATCCATGACTCATGACTCATCACTCACAAATTCATGTCTGTGAATTGATACTATCAGGAAAACTATAAAAGCAGCTTTCCTGCAACCATTGGATATTTCTGGTTGAGAGCACAGCATGTGACCTTTGTAGCAGCACAGACATCTGCATTGATGTTTTTTACTCCATATGTTGAGATCATTAATCAAGTGCTGAATGATGCTGCATATTATGAACATGAAATGATGCATATCGCATTAAATGTCATTTAAATTCATATTTTTCTGCTGACATGCTCTTAGGTACAGGTCATTAATCTAGTGACTATTGCAGGTCATTAGTTATCAGACCGCAAATTTAACAAGGCATCCTGTTTTGCTGAAAATCACAGGTTTCTCAGCTTAACCGTATCATTCATATTACTATCAGCCATATGGCTTCAGGTTTTGCCTAGTGCAGAAAAACACACACATTAAATTTCTTCTCACAGAGGTAATATCTGTGCGCTTCGCTTAAGGGGAGAATTATGGAAAGTGTTTGCGATAGAGTCTTGTTTAATATTATATAAATAACCTACAATATTAATATCACTTCAGGTGATTTCAAATCTTTTTTCTGTCAGACATATATGAGATCTGGTGTTATTCAAATAAACCACTCTATTTAGCTATATTTCATCTATATTTTGTTTTCAGTATTGTAAAGGTGGTTGAAGCCATTCTTTCTCATTCTTTTCTAACATCCTTTTCTCTGGTGACATCTTAAGAGGTAGTTTACAAAGGTGCTGCAATAGATTTTCTAATGTAACTGTCAGCTACCCATTTATCAAACAGCAAAAATACAAACTTCACAATAAAATAATAATGATTATAGGTGTATTCACAAAAATAAATAATTAAGTATAATAAAATGTAGTCTCAGCAGTTCAGGTGGAGGTTGGCAGCTCATTTCATCAGAGAGGAAGAGAGAGGATGAAGGTTTTGGAAATTTACTTTTTACCTTGTTGTGAAGTTAAAACAAGGCATCACTCATTCAGTGATCTTAGCTAGCGGGATGGAGCATATGCTTGTAGGATTTGTAGTGAACTGAGGTAGAGAGGTGCTGTAAATTGAATAGGCTTATACATGTATATACTGTATATATTATACATGAACTATTCAAAGGTATGAAATATTCACAATGTTGTAAAACATGCACTTGCATTTTTGTATGATGTATAATATTTTATAGTTGTTGCATTGATTGCAGAACACATACTTGCATGGAGTACCACAAGTACCAGTATTAGGTCCAATTGCTTTTCAAGTCTTTGAATATCTGAAAACCCCGCTGGTGGTATTTGATCAAGGTCTGCCTTGCATCCAGATCGCAGCATGTTTCCTTTGATCCACAGCAGTCTGTGTCCTCTATTATTCTTTTAATGGCACTTGTTTCTGTTTTTACTCTATAATGATTTTAGACTCGGTCCACAGGCTGCCTACAGTTCTTTCACTGACCGTTTAATGCATACTGTGCACAAAAATGGCAGGAGTTGATTGGAATCACCAGTGATAATCTGATTGCTGCACAACTTCCTAAAGTCAGAGTGTTTGCAAAGTGCTACAGCAAGTGCTTTAGAGGAGTTTGAGAAGTTTGGAAGAGTTGTAGCATCAGATGATTGTACGTATAGCTTTACTGCACTGTCCTTTTCAACGGTATCACTCATTAAATCCTTAATGTATTTTTGATCCCTTGTTGAAATGTTACACCTGACATTTGTGATGTAATGAGCTCAATATTATGTTTTAGAGACATATTGCAATAGCCGGGCAGCGGTGGGCTGCTATATTACCTGACCTTCTACAGCAGGAGGGAATATGAGACAGGTCAAAAGAGCACTTTGATACAGTGAATATGAAATATGCCTTATGTAGGTCAGAGTAATTATGGCGATATTACCATTTCATATTAGCTTAAAGCTGTTTGAATCAAAGTTGGGAAAGGGTGCTGTGTCCTTGCGCAGACATATTGGTATTACATACCATGCAGGGCTCTTACCTGAATTTTCTTGACTTATTTATAGTAGAAAGCGCTCGAGCACTCTAATGTAATACTAAGTAGGTGGTCTTTTAGAAAATGCTTTTATCTAGAGTGACTTACGGTACCTGTATTACCTATAATGACCCTTGAACAGCCTGGGGTTAAGTGGTTTGATCAAGGCCACAAATCTGGGGTACGCATACATTTAACAATGACAGGGAAAACATAAGGGTTCTATATAGAGCAGTAGCATGATATTAGTAGTATACAAGTGTTCATACACAAGGAGTGGCTCTCATATAATCCTTTAATTTATGGTACACTTATATGTACATATGAACAGCTTCTAAAGCATTAATGTACAATTGTAGGTACATTAAATTCAGCCACAAGAAGAGTGCAGATTTATTTACTTGAATGCTACTGTATATACACATGCCGTTGATACTAAATGTCTATTTCAAACAGTATATCATTTATTTATTGATAAATAAGAGTATCCATCTAAGGGCTCACTGCCAAGTCTCTAGGATATTCTGGTCTCTAGATATGGCTAAAGTCTAAGCATTTTTTCCCTTGTTTTATTATCTACCAGGTGAAAATCAATTACGCTTTACATCAACAAACTGCACAATTTGAGGGATCATTCATTCATCTGTCTCTGGGACGTAACCCACCTTCCAATGGTCTCTAACCTCCAATGCTTGTGTCCAACAATTGAAACACAGGGCAACAATTACAGAGTACTGTTTCCATTTATGTTGAGCACGAATTGCAGGCGAAAAGAAAGCACTGCCTTGGGTTCTAACATAGTTTGTGAAAGCCATCGATAAACAATCTCATTTAGAAGTCAAATGCTAAGAAACAAGTCTGAAGCAGTTTTTAAGTGTATGAGCCTAAAAGTGAAGTGATAATGAATTTTAAAGTAATTAATTTAGCTGTAGTACATGAAAAAGAGGTGTGTTGGTGCATTCAAATTATGTCTGAAAGATTATATTTTCGAGTTGAGTGCACATGAACACCAAAGTCATAATTACAAATTCTGGACTTTCTGTAGTTTCTGAGTCGGGTTGTGTCAGCAAGAAAACATGGTAGATACAATAGATGCAGTGTCTGTAGTTAAAGATTTATTACAGGTTCAAAATATGATAGCATTAAAAAATTGTAGTGTAGAAGTACAGTTTTATTTTGTGTATTTTTTGTAAATTTTTGAAGATATGTCTCCACAGAGACCAATAATCTGTGTCCGAAATTGTACTATAACCCCTCATTCACTATTTCTTATATAGTTGATGTCATACACTGTAGTCCACTGCATGAGAAAGGAGTGAGCAAATTTGAACACTAATGTAAATGTTGTGTTCCAGAAGTGGGCCGTGGAGCTATAAAACAATTTGTAATAATTTAATTCAGATTCTGCTCCTGGAGGGTCACTGTTTTGCAGAGTTTAGCTCCAACCAACTCCAAAACACCTGCCTGGAAGTTTCTGGTAATCCTGAAGACCTTGATTAGCTGGTTCATGTGTGTTTAATTAAGGTGAGCTGAACTCGCTGGAATTGGTCTCCAGGAAACTGTAGTTAACAACCCGACAAGACAAAGCAGGGTGGGATACTGAGCAAAACTGTTACTCAATTAAAAAAAGGAAGAGAAGTAATAGCTAAAAATCTAAGAGAGAGTTCTTTTTAGCAGTTTGAAATGATTATCTTTATTACAAAGTGAATAAAATTGGATATGAACTTTTTTTGTCGACAACACAGGGTGAAAACAAAACGCCAAAGGTGCAGAGGTCAAAAACATCCGCAGTGCATTTTTACATAGAAAAACAATTAAAAAGCAGCACAGTGGAACACAAAAACACATTCTAATTAAATGGCCCTCAAACAATGAGATGTAATGCAGAGATGTGATGTGATGCTTATATAAACTTATGGTCAGTGATATAGAATTAAAACTCACTATACTGACTTCTAAAGCCACTTTTTGTGATACGTATTCAGTGCTTATGTCTGCAAAAACAAAACAATCGGGCATTTGGTCAGCAAATACTGATATATGTGTTTAATTAATTAACAAATGATGTTATTAATTTGAATAAATATTAATCATTTTATAACTACAATATTACAGATCTACTCCCTGATAAGAACATCAATAATTATTTACGAAGAATTTAACATTTTATAATTAAACTGGAATTAATTAATTCACAGTGTATTAACAGTAACTGCTAACCAATTTATTTTGATGTTAAAGCTGCAGTCCGTGACTTTTTTTGGTTAAAAATGATCCGAAATCAATATTTGAACAAGTGCATAACCAGCCAGTGTTAAAAACTATCGCCTTACTTTGGCCCGATTCAAAACGGGTATCTTATAATAATGTTTTGTAATTTGAGTGGTACGGGTAGGTTTTCGCGGGAAATTCGAGCATGCCGCTGCGTCATTACGTCACGTCTGTAAACATAAAGATGAGCCTACTAGGCTATCGCATGTGAGGATCCTGCAGGTGGTGGATCGTTAGCCTTTTCTCACAGCAGCTGGAATAATTAAATTTATCATTTTGATGGCGGTTTGTAATTCAGAAAGGATTATGTGTTTATGAAACACATGTGAATGAAATAAAATTATTCCCGTTTTGAATGTGCATCTGATTACAGATAGCCTGGGATTACACGAGATTTGTATTTTAAAGACAACCAGTTCAAAGGAAGAATAATTTGCTTTTTGGATAAAATCATTTCTTAATATGAAATTCGAATGGTATGACCATTAGAGATTAGACTGTACAGAAATTGAAATCGAAACACTAATACACACTACACGTAGTCACGCAATGCTGATGTTGTTAACATTAACAATTTGAGAACAAAGTATAACAATAATAATAATTTGCATGGTTTGATGTGATATGAGCTAATCGATCGTTAGATTTAATCACCATTGGTAGTGCGATTTATTGTAATGCTTTTTTCCTCAGTTGGTCAGAACAAATGTTGCAGACTTAATACTTACTTGTTCAGATGACAATATCCGGTGAAGATTCTTATTTGGGCCCTCTAATTCAAGACCCCCCCGCCTGGGCGAGAATCCGTGATTCCTAAGTAACGTTACAGTATCCACAACGGTGCGGTTACTGACAGCCACACACATTCACCTCAAAACATTATATTTATCCGCGTTGGAGCCGTGCCGATGCACAACCTACGCAATGAAAATAATTCCGCAAGTAACTGCAATTGCATAGCGAAAAAGATGGCAAAACTTACAGACTGCAGCTTTAAAAATAGATCACATTGACTAATGCATAAGTATATCTCTCAGCCTCATAGATTATAAAAGGTCTGACATGGTGTTGTTTAATTCCTTTTGTTTATAGATTTTTTTAAATTGCATTTTTACTTCCAGAACCATATTGCTGCACTCTACTGCTATATTGCTCACGCTGTAGGTTAAATAACAACAAAAAAAGTTTGCCTTCCATTTAAATGACACTTGAGTAAAAACAAATTCCCCAAAATAATACCTAAGTGTCATATTTAAGCAAAAATACTGAACAGTTTTACACCCTGACAAATAATTACTTGAGAGATTTGAAAACTTTAAAAAGCTAACCTTTTTTTTAAATTAAATATTATTTATTTTTTTTTTAAAGGAATGGAAAGGATTTAGATGAAAAGAATTAAAAAAGAATTTAGTTTAGTGGTTCAGGCTGAAATAATTGCAGGGGGTTAATAATTACGGTTAAAGGTTTAGAACAACTCCTAACCAGAATGTTTGAGAAAAACCAATACCTTTACAAGCACTGTAATTAAAGTGGCACATTCTAACTATACTAACTAAACTTACACAATTTAGTTCAGATAAAAAAAAAACAACAACAACAACAAAAACGGAGCACTCTGATCAATTGATCATTACACTTGGGTCAATTTCACCACAGCTCTTACAATCAGTAAGATCTTGTAGTAACAGCACGAGTGCAGTGAGATCAATAGAGTTGAGCCATGCAGCCGCACTGCTGGTGCCTGTCTCTCTGATTGGCATCTGATGATTTTTGCTCCAGCCTGCTGATCTTTTCTGATAGCGTGGGTCTAATCGATAGCCGCCAGTCTTACATAGTAATTATGCGGTCTTGCCTGATTGAGCCACCAGTGAGGCCTCATTCTGAGTCGTCGAACACCATCAGACCAAATATCTCAAGCTGTACCGAGGAGTGAAGGAAACAGTTGGCATCACAAACTTTCAGCTGGTACTTTTATTAGTGGTGCTTGATACATCCTAAATGATGGGACCTCAAATCGTGTGGTCTGTTGAAGTAAAGTGTGCTATTACTTTCTAAGCAAATTGTTTTTCACCTAGTAGATGATAAAACAAGAAACAAATGCTTAGACTTTACGGGGATCAGGATATCATAGTGGTTTGATGGTGAGGCCTTCTGATTTGGGCCAGTAAGCAACCACCAAGATCACTCAAGCAACTGCATAGAAAATGCTAAAACCAGCTCAGGTTTGAGACTCCATTCATGTCTGGAAACACAAGTTAGGCAAGAAAAATATAGGCATACTTTATGCAAGTTCACGATTGCTACCGTGAGTGCTTAGCCAGCATTCATATTTACATTTGTCATGTCCTTATATCTACAGTATGTAATATGCATCATTGCAAAATGTGATACCATGCAATTCATAACCGAAAAATGTGTGCATACTTGTGGAAAGTATGGTTCTGGATTTAAGCATCAAGTTACTATACAAAAGTTACAATTCGATGCAAATGCAATTTAAATATTTAAATGTTTATTAATTTCTTGAATTGTAATTTTATAATTAGATTTGAACTGTATGTGCTTGTCATTAGTAGTAGTATTTGTTTTTTAATTTTTAGTTTTAGTTTTCATAATTTTAGCACTTATATATCAGTTAGTTGCCAAAGCAAAATTTATAATTTTCTGAAAAAAATACATGTAATATTAGATTTCATTTCCGCTTTATTTGGATTAATGAAAATACTTTTTTAATAATTAAAAATCATTTTTTATAATTTAAGTTAACAATAAAAACTGCTTAACACAAAGCACTGAAACATTCTAACCATCTAAGTTTAAGGGTGATTTTTTTCTCTCTCTGTAGCACTGAGAAACAACTTGGATGAACATAATTGTTTAGAATTGATTTCCATGCACAGCACGCACAAGTGAACAAAGTAACATAGTCCGAATCCACACATGGCCTGTTTCTCAAGATGACCATATGTTGCTTTTCAAATTCACTGCACATTTTATAGAGCTTGACATTTGCTGTATTATGAAATCATATCTTTGTCATTTCCATCCCGCAGTTCCATTATGAGGGCCAAATTCTTGGCTACAATTACTCCTCAAATGCTTGCAAACCCGAATGTTTGCAATATCTCATTCAGCGGTCAGTTACTTGGTATTTTGAAGAATCCAAAGGGGCTGTGAATGCCGAGATAAAAGTTTTTTTTTTTTTCACAAATAGGTTCTCAACAAGTTTGAAAGAGTGGTTTTGAAGGCAAAATAAAGAAATACTCGATGTGAACAAAACCATAACCATTACCAAATTTCCTTTGTTTGGTGCTGAATAAAAGTGTGAAAGAATGAGTGCAAACCCCACAAGGATATGCTCAAATCCCAGAGCCTCGTGTTTGTGTCTGTCATGAATGCGTCTATATTTCGATTCCATTTTATTCTCATGAATGCCACAACACGGCATGATACATTAAGCCACCTGTGTCTTTGTATAAACCAAACCTCCACCTCAGTCTAGAAAAGTCAGCAAGCACGCTGGGTAAATGACTAAATTAGGGAAGCTGACAGCTCAATCCAGTGCACTGTAAACACTGGGTTTTTGTGTGCGAGTGGCAAGGACAGGCAGAGATAAGCCAAGCCAACAATGAGGACGGCTGTTGTTGTTGCCGTTTCAGGGTTTGCTGTGACTGTAGGAGAGAAGATACAGAAATATAGTGCCAAATGAGCAGTGGAGAGCTGCCTGATCTACTCCACAAAGTTACCTTCACCTGACCTTGCTTAAAAAGTTTCTCTGACTGTATTTGTTTCATGCTTTGTGCAGATTTCATGAAGTTACAAAGGTGGTTTTGATCTAAATGGTGGTGGTTGCTGCTCATAAACTTTGACCCATCCTGCTACGCTTGTTCTACAAACACGAACTGTGCAGCTCGTTAAAGAGGAGTATGCAAAGATCTGTAATACCATCCGCTGATAAAACTGTCAGAAACAAATCCTATAGACTCAAACTGAAGGTGGGAACCAAACCCTAGCAACCACTCAGAACACCTTAGCAACCAAATAGTAACGTCTAGCTGATGACTGTAGCTGATGACCTTCACGTTCATCGGAAATTATCGTAAATATAAGTTTCCAGTTGGAAATTGGGCATGAATGGCCTCTCAAAGTTGTATTTACAAATGGGAAACTCTGAGATGATTTTGATACCCACGTTTCTGAGTTGGGTGGGCCGAAAAATATGGTGGCGTAGAAAAACATAGCATACCAATATAAAGTTTTATTTGTTTTTCTCACAACATCTACATTGCTTTCATTTGCTATTACAGTCATGTGTATTTACATATAAATAACCATTTGATGCATATTGTATTGAACACAGCGAAAATAGCATATTTGACCAAAATTTCAGCATCGTCAGAAAGCTGAATATCTAGACTGCGCTGTGAGTGTGTATATGGTTACCAGTGAAAGGGGCGCTATATTTGGTTAAAAATCCGTTGACTAAATGTCTCCTATATCTTTTGGCTTTAATAAGATTTCCCCAAGAAACAGGCAAGAACTCATGAATGTAACGTCCTCAAATAATTCCGGTTGACAAATGGAACAACTTACAAAGTGAGAAGAGTATATATACAGTAATATAAGATAATATATAATATATATATATAGATATTTCTATTATATATATATATATATATCTTACATACATTTAAAGGTGGGTGTCACAAAAACGTGACTGATTAATTCAAACATGAATTAAATATTGAAGAACAGTAAAAAATGATTATGATTATGTTGTATGGTGCATATATTTAGCAAAATGCACCTCTCTACAGTTACATTTTTTTAAAGCAGTGGAGCAATCAGTCTTGTGCAACTTCGTACTGCTGAGGCGCTACAGCGATTTGTCACTCCACATTAAACAGTGCCAAAATGGTATTTATTGTTTGAATACTGTAATAAAATGGACAGACTTCGAAACACAAAGCTTATTGCGATTTATTTGGATGGAAGGTGCTCTACAATGTTCCATTCATTAACTGAAAACAGGCTAACTGATTCTTGGGATTTAATAATCGAAATCAGTTCTTAAAAATGAGAATCGATTAAAATCAAAATATCGATATTTTTAAACAGTCCTAGAGGCAGAATTTGGCAGATTGTCCGTGTTTGATAATTTAGAAAGGCACTAATACGTGGCATTATAGGGTGAAATGAGCCTGCTGTGAACAGTAAGAAGCGCTAGACACACTAGTTTCCTTAAGATCTGCAGTCACTGAAAGCACATCAGCATTTATGCAACATGAAAAAGATTAATCCAGACCGTTGTATGCGTGCATGTGATGCTGTGTGCAGATTTGTCAGGATGTCTGGCTGTGCCACTTTGCATGTGTCAGCAAGCTTGTATACACTCTGCCAGCATAATGCTACAGAGACCCACAATGCAGCAATCAGCAAGTGAAGAGAGGGGGAGGGATCATATGAGGGGGTGGGGGAAGAGCCAGGTCAGAACTTAGATTTTTTGTTAAGAGGGTGTAGAGATCTTTGTGTAGTGAATTTCCACAGCCACAGGAGGGCGCCACTTCAGATGCACCACACAGGTTTGAAAGACAAACTTCCTGTGCATTATGCTGTTTGTTTAAAATAGTAAGTGAAGGCATATTGCAACAATAAAACTTTTTAAACATTAGTATGCTCAATTGTATGCTATATTGTTGTCAAATGGCCTATTACATTGCATCTGAGTGCTACCCTGGAAATAAAAATTAAAAGTTATTTTGCATTTTTTATTCAGTTTTGTGTAAATGCTTACTGCTTATTGAATACTGTGCATTATACTGTTTTTTTTTTAATAGTAAGCATAGGCCTACTGCAACAATGAAACATTTTAAACATTAGTGTGCTTAACCGTATGCTATATTGTTGTCACATGGCCTATCACAATGCATGTTGGTGCTATTGTGTGCAATAATGAATTGAATTCAGTTGAATTTGGTAGCAAATTAGCAAATCAGGTAGTGAAATAAGGTAGCAAACAGGATACTTGATTCCAGCTGGAATTTTGTATGACTTAAACTCCTTTGATTGCTTGACAAAGACTTGTTTGAAAGTTTTAAGCATCTAGAAGTTTGAAAGGTTTATTGGAGTGGTTCTGTTTACGTCTTATTTTTGTGTGTGTGTTTTTAGAATTTTTTATTTTAAAGTTTGTCACATCCTGTTGCTCCTTTGAAAAATTGCTGAGGCCCCTGGTTGAAAACCATTATAGGACTTACAGAAAGACAGATCTTATTGAAATGATACCTAGAAATTTGTATTTAATTGATGCGTATATTTAATAAATGTACTTTTGTTTTATGGGCCAGGGTGGAAGAACACAATTTCCCACTGGTGAATTTCTTTGATTCATAAGTAATTAGTCTTCTTTCTTTCTTTCTTTCTTTCTTTCTTTCTTTCTCTCTTTCTTTCTTTCTTTCTTTCTTTCTTTCTTTCTTTCTTTCTTTCTTTCTTTCTTTCTTTCTTCCTTCCTTCCTTCCTTCTGCTCTCTCTTTCTCACAAGTCCTAAACAACATTAAGAAAATATGTTGCATTCACTCTTTAGAGTCCATTCTAATAAGACTGCCGTAGACATATTGTTCTGCAGACAATATGAAGGCTTTAGCTTTGATGCAGTTTTTTAACCATGTTTAAAATGCTGTTCTCGTTTTTCTCAGGGTTTTATCACTTTGATGGCCAGAATCAACTGCGTAATGCATGCACTCTATTATGTGCTTTTCTCACTGCCAAAACCACTCTAGCACACTCACAGGAAGAGGTCAGTCTGCAGTCAGCTTTGTAATCCTAGACTATAGGGTGGATAAAACAACAGCTTTTTATTGTTTGTTATTGAGGAGATGTTATTGTTGATGTTATCGCTCACCTGCCTTTTTGAAAAATCTCATTTTATGCAGGTCATCTGTACAACACTGATCCAAAGAGCTCTCAGCACAGGAAAAATCATCTCACTGAAGGAAATGGTGTTGTACAGAGTAATGCTATGAGCTGGAGATGACCTGCTTACACTGACAGCTTTTGGTTTTAAAAAGGAGCTCTGAAATTGGGTAGAGGGCTGTTATCAGACGAGACATTGACTTCCTTCCCACCAGGCAGATAGAGACAGACAGAAAAGGACCTCTGTTTCACCCCGCTGCATCAGTGCTGTGCTTGGCATGCTGCAGGGTCACAAAACGGGGATCAGACAGTGTTATGCAAGTGTTTGGGTGGCTGGATATTACTGTGTGTGTGTGTGTGCGCATGCAGAAATGTCTGTGTGTCTTGAAGGCAGAAGCACTCTCTTGCTGCATGGTCGGTCTGTCCTTGTTAGTGTTTGTGTGAGCGACAGCCAAAACACTCTACACCAAAATGTCTGTCATCATCAGCATATAGGCTCTTTTTTAAATGGTTGCAGACTGCGGCAAATCCAAAAACTAAATCAACGCTATCCCAATTTTTGCCTCCTCTCTTTTACTTCCCAACATAAATAATATATTGTTCATTTAATTATAACAAGTAATTTAATCCAAGTATCTTTACTGGCCTTTAGAAAAGTATAAAGGGGCCTTTGGCATAAATAATGTGATGGTTTATAATGGATTTGCGAGAGCTTAGATTTGAAAACATATGTTAATAATATTACTTTTTGTCCCTGGCAGCCTCACAAGAAGACAAAGCAGGATTACATGCTTAGAGACCACAAAACTACATATTTCAGCTTCACATTTCATTACCTCCTTTTCTAGAAAAACTTGCTGGTCAAAAATGTTTCCACAATCCCTGAGGCTTGAGTTGTTTTCTCAGTTCCGAGAATGTTGAATGACATGTCAAATCTCACCGAGACTTTTGCATTTATATTAATGCATTTGGCAGACACTTTTTGTCCAAAACAACTTACAGTGCATTAAAACTATATAATTTATATTATATATGTGTAATTCTCCAAATTACCATAGTAAATCACACTGTCATCTAGTGAATTCCATGCAGTATGTTCTAGTACAATATGCATTGGGGAGTCTGTGTTGTATTACATTGGGAAGTTACTTGTATCCTTTCATTTCCTTTTTTTTTGCTTTTGTTTCCTAATTTTCTTTGTTAAACCACTCCTAGTCTAGATATGTTTTTCTCTCTCTGGGAAGTTTCTTTCTCTTTTTCTTGTGCTTGCTGATGTGGTGTATCATGTTTACATACTTCCTTTATTACTCTATTATTTAGGTCTATACAGAACCTTTGCTGAAAGCCTCCCGCAGGCTGTGTAGAGAGAGTGTGCTTTTAGAACACAGCTTCAGTACTATAATTGGCTATTATTGTTTTACTGTGCTTATGAACTAATGGCAGGAACTGAGCTGCATCATGTGTATTTTATCACGGTGTGTGAGGGAAGTTGATCTAGAAGCAGTCTATGTATGTCGCACACTACACTACCGTTCAGAAGTTTGGGGTCATATGTGTGTGCATATTTATTTTACATTTGTTTGATGAACATAAATATATCCTCATGACTAAATTCACCAGCTAGGACTCTAGCTTGTTATACCAGATAATGCAAGTCAAACAGTCCTCTAAAGACCTATGGTTTATATCGTTTTGAATAATCTTCTGCGACTCCATACGGAGTGACCACTCCGGGGGTAGTACAGTAATACTCCCTTTTTTAACTTTCAGATGAAACACTGTGGGATCAGTAATATTTTATATACCTGAAGATTGTATTTTTTGCACGACGAATTGAGTTTTAAATATGAACCTGTGGTCAAACCAACCCATAGCAATTTTCCTTTGATTAAACACCTTTAAAGGTGCACTAAGCAAATTTTGCCAAATGATGTTGATATTTGAAAGCACCAAAACAAACACGCCCATAGCCCAACAGGACCTCGCCCCGATTTTGAAATCTTCGCCCCACACTAGGTACGTAACCATGGCAACGACGATAGCGGAAACAGTGGAGATGACACACAAGCATATTCAAACAACAGCCAACATGGATAAGTTGTATGAAAATCAACATTGTTTTGTTTATCCTTTATTATGCCATTTGCCGATTATGCCATCTACAACCGTAAATTCTGATCTGCAAGCCCAGTAATCTCTAATTCTAACAGGACAGTCTTTGTCTCCTTCTCTCGCTGGCCGATCCTTCCTTCCTGAATAGCCACCTTCAGTTCTTTCATTGTTTCATCCTTCTCTGTCTGACATCATCTTTGTTCTGTGGTCTCTCCATGTTTTCAATTGCGGTTGTTTTCTTAGGGTCAGGCTTTATGCCCTCCTCCTAGATGAAATCTCCCAGAAAGGTTAGTGATTTAATTCCAAATTCACATTTCTCTTTGTTGAGCTTCAGATTGACTTTACGAGTCACTTCAAGTACCTCTCGAAGTCTGGTGTCGTGCTCCTGTTTGGCTGCACCATAGACTATGACGTCGTCCATCATCGTTTCCACGCCTTGAATGTGCTCGAAGATCATTCTGATGGTTTTGTGATATACCTCTGGAGCTGAAAGTATGCCATATGGTAACCTCAGAAACCTGTATCTGCCCTCAGGGGTGTTGAAGGTGCAGAGGCTTGATGACGCCTCGTCCAGCTTCATTTGCCAGAATCCTGTAGAAGCGTCCAACTTGCTGAACCATTTTGCCCCTGCAAACTGTGACATGATTTCCTCTTGAGTGGGTAACTTAAAGTGCTTTCTCTTGATGGCCTTATTTAGATCTATTGGATCAAGACAGATTCAGAGCTGGCCGTTTTTCTTTTCCACTATATGCAATGAACTCACCCAATCCGTGGGCTCTTCAGTTTTTGCTATCACTCCCAATTTTTCCTTGCGAAGTAGTTCTTCTTTAAGCTTTCCTCTTTAAAGCAAAGGGAACCTTTCGACATGCATGAATGACTGGTGCCATTTGGTGATCAATGTAAATTTTATGTTCCTCTGGGAGGCATCCCAGGCCCTTAAAATTTTTTCTAAATTCATTGAAGAGTATATCATTGCCTGTGTCCTTATGCACATTAGCCATGGAGACTTTCTTTACTTTAAGTCCAATCGCACACATGTTTTTAAGCCCAATTGTGGCTGCACATCTTTGTTTACAACCAGCATCTGTATTCTGTGGTGCTTCCCTTTGTATAAGACATTTGCTATGCAGCTGCCTTTCACTGGCACCTCTTCTCCTGTATAGCCAGTGACTTTTATTTTGACTGTTTATTTTTGGCTCTCTGATATGAGATTCACTTGGGCACCTGTCTCCAGTTTAAATGGCACAATTGTACCACTAACTGTTAATGGTACAATCCATTCATCTTTACTGTTTCTGCATACGTTTAATGAATCCCAAAAATATCTCTGTGTTTTCTTCCAATACTTTTCTTCTACAACTTACTTTTCTTCCAGTACTTTTTGTTTTGCTAAATTTTGCGTAGTGATTGCATTTGCCACACTTATTGCAAGTTTTTCCGAATGCTGGACACATTCTGTGTTCATGGCGGCTGCCGCACTTTCCACATGCATATTTATTTGAATCTGATCAGATTTTTCCTTGTTTACTTTTACTTTGTGGTGGCTTTATGTTTTTGAGAGCGTGCACTGTTTTGTCTTGTTTGTTTAGTTCCTTTGCTTGTGCGTGAGTAGTCTCTGCCGCTCTGCATATGTTTACTGCTTTCTCTAGTGTAAGATCTTGCTCTCACAGCAGTCTCTCTCGTACTGAATTATCTGGAATGCCACATACTATTTTATCCCTTTTCAGAGATTCGTGCAAGTCACAGGTTTTACTCATAGTATGAAGCTCCGCTAAATACTGATCAAAACTTTCACCCCCTTTTTGATTGCAAGAGAAGAATTTGTACCTTTCATACATGACGTTCTGTTTCGGGACAAAGTACTCTTCAAATCAGGCCATGACATTTTGCAATTTAAACTCATCCTCTGGTATTTGGAAGCTGTTGTAAATGTCAAGCGCATCCTCGCCAATGGCATGTAGCAATATAGATGCTTTTCTTTTTTCGTCATTGCCACCTACCCCGCTTGCAGCCAAGTAGATGGTGAAACGTTGTTTGAATCTCTTCCAATTTTCTGCTAAATTTCCTCTCAGCTGCATACCGAATGGGGTTTGAAACATATCCATTTCTGCGTTTTCTTGTCTTTCACGAAGCACACTTGCTGTTTTGTCACTTGTAACTGGCTGTTTTTAATTTCTCTCTAATTTCGCCGTTTTCTCTCTTGCACATTTGGGCTTAATAATCCCTTCTCTCGCCTCTTTAGACTTTCTTTTTAGTCAATATTTATGAGAGAACCACTTCTGACACCATGTTTTGTTTATACTTTACAGACAGACCCGAACACAGTCATTCTTTAGCCGTGTCAAAATTTTTATGAATCCCCTTTGACCTCTGCCCCTGGACACACCCTCTTAAAGCCCCCATCTACAACGTTACTCACGTATCCAGAAACAACGTAACCTCGGCGTCCACTTCCAGGCCTTTCTGCTCCTTGAGTTCTCTCCACCGCTGGCAGGCTGCTGTGCACTCAAATTGAGCGCTCTCTTCTCTCTATTATTGCAAGATATGCCCCCTTACTGCTGATTGGCTACACGTGTTTTGGGACTCGGTCTGACGCTGTGGTCAAAAACGTTTTTCAAGAATCACTCAGTGCACCTTTAATTATGGTACTTAACAAGATGTTAATTGATGGACTGAAGTCATGTTGATACTTGTAGATCAGGGGTGCCCAACCCTGCTCCTGGCGATCGACTGTCCTGCAAAGTTTAGCTCCAACCCTAATCAAACAACTATACCTGAGCCTTATGTTTTGCTTCAGTTTGGGTTTGATTAGGGTTGGAGCTGAACTTTGCAGGACAGTCGATCGCCAGGAGCAGGGTTGGGCACCCCTGTTGTAGATTATGGTTATGCTTTCATTGCTTTTATCATCTGTTTGGACTCTCATTCTAACGGCACCCATTCACTGCAGAGGATCCATTGGTGAGCAAGTGATGTGATGCTAAATTTCTCCAAATCTGTTCAGATTAAGCAACAAACTCATCTACATCTTGGATGGCCTGAGGTTCAGCACATTTTCAGCAAATTTTCATTTCTGTGTGAACTGTTCCTTTAAGAGTGTCAAAATGACTGGTGGGTTCCAGTGGTTCTGATGGTATCTTCACAAACACATCCTACTCATTGGTTATGGTATCAGGCCAGACCAAAGATTTCAAACATCCAGCAGCAAACCACACACATCAACCTCACTTCCTCTAGTCTCTCCTCTCATAGTCTCTGTAATGATGTGGTGATGATAAGCAATATTAACTAAATGCTTTTACGTGTCGCCTCCAGCATTTGCAATTGCACTTTAAGTGGTGCACTCAAGATGTCTTGATATACGAAATGTTCTCTAATCACTCTTTTTGTTCTCACTAGTTCTGCTGCTTCTTTTTGTGATGCCCCAGTAGGACTGAGTTTGCAGGAGTCTTGACCGACGTGAATTTTCCTGGTTCCTGGTTCTGATTACACCTGGGGTCACTGCTGTGAGGACATATGGTTGGGTGGCAGAAGAGGAGGTGAGAAGTGTGTGAGGTTCAGAAAGGAAGAGGGAGTGACAGAGAGAAAGGATTTAATGAGGCCCAACCACCAGACTGGTAATCAGTGATCTCCCTCATAGTGGGCCTTTTTGTTTGAAGCTGCACCACAGGATCTCCCTCCCTAATGTGCCACTTGCCTTCCTCTCCATTTATCCTCTACTCTCTCTTGCTCTCTATCCCCCATGTCTTCCCTAAACCTCTCCTTCCTCAATAAGACTTAGTTCTTTTCCTCTGTTTCAGTCTCAGTTGAAATTATGAGACACACTCTATGACATACTCCAAAAATATATACACTACCATTCAAAAGTTTGGGGTCGGTATGATTTTCTATTCTGAAAGAAATTAATACTTTAATTCAGCATGGATGCATTAAATTTAACAAACAGTAAAGACATAAATAAGGTTACACAGAGATTTTACTTCCAAGAAATGTTGTTCTTTAGAACTTTTTATTCATCAAATAATTCTGAAAAATGTACCACTGTTTTTTCACATACTTCAAGCACAACTATTTTCAACATTGATAATAATAAGACATTTTTCTTGAGCACCAAATCAGCATTTCGACAAGTCTTATTGTCAAGGGATTCTGCCTGATACTTAAGACTGGAGTAATGATGCTGAATATAAAGTATATAATATATTAAAATAGAAAACTACTTTACTTTATTTTAAATAAGTAAGTTTTTACTGTTAAAAAAACATTCTTAAAAAATCTTACTGACCCCAGACTTGTGAACAGTAATGTGTATATTTTATTCATAGTTATTTTTTCATTAGTTCATGTATAATCGTCATGCTACTGTCGTGTGAAAATAAATAACCAATGATATGTAAAGGCATCAGTTCGGATATTTAAAAATTTCCGCTTCTTTGTTGTCATTTTTCTTTTAATTTATATTTGTCATGACTTAGTTTGATTTATGATTAATCTTTTTCGTTTCCGGGTTGTGCAGACCTCCTACTACCGTTTAAAAACCTGCTCCCCCTTCCTGTCGCATTACCTTTGAAACTCCCCAGTGAGCTAGTATAGCTTACCATCAGCCAGCCTATCTCTTCCTTAGCACAATCTAAAAAGAGGCAAAGGAAAAAAACAGAGTAGCACACAAACTTCCTAGATAGCCTATGCTTTCAATGCAAACAGGGCCCTGTTTTCTCTCTTGAGACACATTTGCAAGTGTCTGTTTATGTGGAGCATCACTGCAAAGAGTGCTGTGAGTCTGAAAGACTGTAATCATCTAATGGACTGCAAGATAACCAAAGGACGTTACAGTTCCACTCGGGTTTTGTGATGTTAAAATATCAGAGTATTTACTGTCTGTGTTTTGCCTGTGTGTGTGAAAATATTATATATCTATATAATTAGAGTATAATATATATAATATATAGTTATAATGGGCTTATATGTTGTCATGAAAACTTTTTAAAAATCCCTATGGAAATCATGAGAAAAATCTTCCGGAACCAAAACCGCTGAAAAAGTGATTAATGCACTCTATTCCAGATTCAACGTATGGTTGCGTCCATTTATTATTATGTTACTTTTCTCTATTAAATATTTAGTTGCAGTAAGTGTGTTTCTTATAAATAAAAGTTCTGGACCGCTGAGCATCGAAATTTAGGTTCTTTAGTTCAAATCATTCTAACATAAATGCATTTTTCAGGCAGTTCCATTAAAGTGTATATGAAAAAAAACAGCCTATATTTGTGAAGTTGATTGAATAGTTGAATTGCTTGAGTGCAGGGGTTTGCAGTGGTGTACAAGGTTTCTGTTTTACTCCGACTGTGTTAGATATGGTGAAACTGATAGTGTTGTTGAACTGTAACATCCCAGCTTTATCAGTGTCGGGTTGTGTCTGCGTGTGATTGTTAGCATGTTAGCTCAGAAAGGCTACACTTGTCTTGTCCTAAAGGCTTTTCTCTTTTCCCCACATGTGCTCACACACAAACTCTGTATACACTGTACCTGCATCAACGGCCTTCAGCATGTGTGTCCAGTGACAGGCTGTGACAGACCTAGTAAGCGCCTCTAACAACCAAAAAACCCTGCAGAACGACAACACACACACACACGACCACCCCAACAGACATTACAACAGAACATGAACTCTTATCACACCACACACACGGCACATATTCTCTCCTCTACACAAACCCACACAATTGCGGATTAATTTTGGCCTGTGTCTCCCTCGGCTCCCTTCTTCCCTCTGTCACCGCTAACGGTCATCTAATTGATAAATAATTCACTGCGACAGACTCTCTGGCAGCCCTGTCTTAAGCAAGCAAAGCCTCTGATTTAGCAGTGTCACCCACATGCTCCCAAAAGCCAAGGTCATCTTTTATAGATTAAAAGTGCTGCTGGACAGAATCATGCTGCTGTTCTTTGCTTCATGTTCAGAAAATGAAACCTATTGATTTTTTGCTGCAGATAGACATAAATAATCAACACGGTTGTAATGATTTCGATATGGCCGACTATACTTGTAAATATATGAATATAGACAAGACTTCACTTTTCAGTGGTGCTGTGTGGGCGCCAGCTTTTAAGACCTCTAGTGGTTGAAAGTGAATCTGTATTGGTGAGAATTTAGTTTCAAATGTAAATGTTGACTGTACAGTGTTTGTGTACTTTTGCTGAGGAATAACGATAAAGCATGCCAAACAATACCATTTGGCTGGTTTACAAGGCAACATGAATGTTCAACATTTCCCAGCAACCTTTGTGGCAGCACAAGAATTATAAAATACACAGATGTTGCAAAATTACACACCAGTTGTGCATCATTTGCTTTTTAATGTGTCGGGTAAGTGCTGAAAATCCCTGCCATCTTTATCAGTAATTGAAAAAATTATATCAGTGGTGAATGGACCAAAAGCATTCACCAATTCTGAGATTCTATATAAATATAAACTTTCCTGGATGACGTAAAGGCAGCAAAAATCGGAGTCTCCACAAAAGATGGTCTTGTGATAAATTGAATTTGTCTGGACACATGATAATCTATTCATTGACAACCCAGTTTATTAGCACATAGTTCTCAGTAACCAGCAAGTGAACGTTCCTATACTTTTAGAAGAAGTACTTCTGATGAGTGAGCATTGCTACTTCCCTCTGATTACATAATGACTGTATTGTAGGTTTCAAATACATTGTAACCAGCAGGCTGTTTTCTACATGGAAGGGCAGGAATGTGAGATTGCAATGGCTTTCTGTTTTTACCCTGCATACACTGGTGTTTTACTCAAGGTGACTGAGCTCAGCATTTTAATATTTAATCTTAAACACACACACACACACATGCTGCTTACATACCCAGTGCCACTGCTCACCAGGCTAAGTGAATGAGCATTGTAATTCATCTAACCATGTCAAAGTGCTGATTTTATTTATGACTTTGCAAAAAACAATGTCAGAGTCAATGTATCTCTAGACCCTTGTTATTGGGGCATAAGGTAATACTGCTTTGCCCCAGTAAAATAGAACTGATAAACCCTTCCCGATTACCATAAACTAACCTGAGAAGAATTTTCCGAGGTAATATTTCAGCTATTATATCAGCTGATCAGAACGACCAAAATTCACAAATGAATCACTCTTCTGATATAATCTTTCAGATGGGTTTGTAAAAAAAGGTCTAGAATTGTTCATGATTCAGTTTGACTCATTCAGACAGTTCACTCACTCTGAATCGCTTGTTGCGGTTTCTCACACAGTAACGGGATAGTTTGTACGAAAAAAACAAAAAGGTGGATATTTACCTACAGTCCACTGTGGGAAACAAACTTGCAAATCATTTTCCAGTGATGAACCACTCTGTACTACAGTGAAATCAATTTATATTTCCATAACTAGAGCCCTGAACATGAAATGCGAAAGAAAAATTAGATATTGTGGCCACAAATTAAGAATCAAGTCCCACATTTTATTAATGTTTTATTGACATTTTATTAGTTACATCATGGCCATGTTGTACTGTTGGGCCCTTTTCACATTTCTAGGGTTCACAGAAGTCGTCATATTTAGGTAAACTTCAATAGTGGTGAATGCAAACTACAACCAATTTTTTTTTCTCTAATAGCAAAATTAAAAAATAATCCATTACAACACTTTTCCAAAGAGGAAAAAATATCGAGAGATTGATTATGGTGCTAAGAAGAGATAAATATGTCAAATTTGATGTCACTCTCCCTTGGCGGTTGTACTGGAAACACTCGCACAGCAACTAGTTTTATGAAATTTCATTCAAAGGTAATTTAACACAAAGTATAGTGTTACATTCTTTTTTTTAAAAATGAGAATTAAAAAAAAAAGATTTATCATGTTAATAACTTTTTATTAACAGTTTGTGAAAAGTGTCAACTCATTCTCTCAGTTTAATTTAATTAAACTGTGGGTACAATTGAACAAAAATGAAGGACGAAATTAAAATGTTGTGGGAATGAATTCTTAATTGCTGGCCACAATATCTTTTCTCTCTCTCGCTCTCTTCTGCATGTCATGTGCGTGGAAAATATGGGGCCTTTGATAAGTAAACACTCCTGGTGTCAAGTAAACATGTCTGTATACATATCTCCGCCTAAAGCTTGCTATTTAACCTTATAGCAACTGCCTACTATCTATAATGCCTACAAAAAGGAGTGTAACATCAAACACAATCAGCTTGGATCGCTGTGCTGTTCAGGGGAAAATGAGCTCTGCTAAGCACCCGGCTTCTGGTTCCTCCTTCCTCTGTTTAATGGTCTAGAATGATTAAGTGTCAGGGTATAAAATTCTCTCTCTCCTAATGGCTGAGGGGAGAAGGAAGAGAGGAAGGGGGTTGGGCGACACGACAAAGACACATCTTCCCCCATAGAGACTCCATGCTGGGGCTGTCACCAGCTCACACACACACACACGCAGAACCCCCACTCGTGCTTTTCCTCACCTCTCAAACATGCATTTGGCTGGGTCTGTTACAAAAGTGTGCAGCAGAGCTTGAATAGACAGCAGGCCAGGATAGACTGCAATCTATATATGGGGGGGGGGGGGCAATAGAGGGGAAAGGGTAAGGAGGCAGACCCAGCCCTCTCGGTGGCCATTAAGCTAACTCGTGGATCAATACTGGTTGTAAGTATGACTGAGCTCAGGCTGAAAGCCATCTGCATACCCGCATATAATGACAGCCTTAAAAAGCAGCTGCACAGATGGGCAGAGTATTGCCAGGCCATGAATCACAAAGGGAGTGAGAGAATAAGAGAGGAGTAGTAAAAACAATGGGAATCCCCCTTGGAGTTTTTCAGTTTTTTTTAACACTTTAACACTCGCCTTTCAAGGATTGAAATCGGTAGAAGAAAGAAGTCAGTTCATTTGGGTGAGACAATCAGTCATTTTCTTCACTGTGTAGTGCTGCAAAAGCGGCGTGACCTGGACCGCAGTCAACCGTTGACTTTCTGTAAGGATAACAGGCCTTTTTGTGGTCATGTGATATGGATTTATTAAGAAACCACACATTTTTTTTGGTCAACTTCAGGATGCTCACTTTTGTTTGTTGATTGGATAGAGACAGATCTGAATGGGAGTTGCAGCTGATTGTAAGAAAGGGGTGGAGTTTAAACGACTGGAGTAAATGATTGGAGAACTGCTTCATGTCACCAGAGTGAAGTCTGTCATTTTACCAGAAAATTGCGTTATGAAATTTTAATTAAAAATTACAAAATAAAAAAATAAATGAAATAAAACACAGATAAATAATTCAAAATAAGATGCATTTCTAAAATAGAATTGAATAGGGTGAATTTCTGTTATATGCTGACTTCATATAATGTTTAAATAACATAAAACCTTTAATACATGTGCCAGATTGTATCTATACCAACTTTTTGAATACAAGGAAGGGGATTTTATTTTAAGAGCAGTGAAAGTGAAAGATCAAATGTCCTCGTGTGTAGAAAGGAACAGGAAAGCACGTCGATTTTTGTGCCAAGGCACCAGTATAGAACACATAGTGCTGGTGTATCCAGGCACTGCAGCTGCGGCTGCACAAATATGCACTGTGTAGAGAGCCTTTAAATCAAGATGCAAGCAGGGCCTCTCATCTGTTGTGCATGAAAGCTAAGAAAAAGAGAGGAAGAATATGGGAGGAAGGGAGCGAGAGAGAGAGAGAGAAGGAAGGAAGGAAACTTGTTCCCCAAGCACAGTAAGATGGGATGAGGAAACTGGATACCTTGCATAGAAAATTCTTCACACTGGATCGCTTCCGTTAAATCTGTAAACCAGAGATTTCTTCTTGATGACAAACTATAAGAGGCATATAAACCATATAGTGCAAGATATCAAGATAATTTTTCACTTTTAATTTTTTTTTTAGAAAACTAAAAAAAAAGTTGCATATTTGTAAACAGGTCAGTGTTGTGTGTATAAAGTTGACATTCTTCAAATCTTTTTTGTTCCACAAAAGTCAAACAGTTTTGGAATGACAAGAGGGTGAGTCAATTATGAAAGGATTTTAATTTTTAGGGTACTACCCCTTTTAAATGTGTAACACCGCTGTATAATATTAGTTTATATAGTATTTTTCAGAAAGTGGTAGAAAATACATTCTGTTCATTCTGATTTCACAAAGAGAACAAGTTTAACAGTGACTCTGAAAAACACGGAAGCCAGTGAGTTAATTCACCCATCCTGCCCCCACCCCCCTCAGCTTTAGAGAACATTCCTTTCATAAATCTGTAAGCCTGTGTGTGTGTGTGTTTTTTTTTAAGAAACCCGAGAATTCGTGCTTGGTATGTGGAGGAGCTCATTATGGTGCCTGTGGAGGGCACTTGGGAACGTTCAGATATTTCCAGCATCATCTCTCGCAAAGCCTTTCTCATTCTAGCCTCTGTTCTCCTCTCATGCAGACACTCACACACAGTGGTACAAAAGTACCCTGTAATCAGTTCTGTGCATTCACACTTAAGTGAGACAGCCTCTCTTTTCTTTTAGAGAGTAGGTGAGAGTAGCACATTTGCAGTACCTATTTTTTGTGAGATTATTAAGATGTGTTTCTAATTTGTCCATGTGTTTTCCTTTCTATGTGGGAGGTTATGTACGTGTATATGTATGTGTAAAACTGTATGAAGGCATTATCTTTTTTTGTCATGGCCGCTCTCACAGAGCTCCTCCTTTTAAGCAAGAGACGTTCCCCAGTCTTGTTCCCCCACTGCAGTCTGCTGCATTGTACAGCATCACCCACTTGTTATCCTGAAACCTCTTCCCCCCTGTGAAGAATGAAAAATGATTTCCCCTGTTCTACCACAACCTGCTTGAGTTAAGCCTTTGAACATACATTTGTATTCATGGCCATGTTCCATGTTACTCAAAACAACACGTGTCTGATGCCCAGCCCCACAGTACACATTTACAAAGTCAATGACTCTTGGGACATTGTTGGAATGGTGACCTGCCAGTCAGATCTCTACTATGGCACAAAATGGCTGAAAACAGGCCTTTGAATGTAACTGTTGCAGCCGACTACAGTATGCTACTCCTATATTAATTAAGAGTCAACACTGCACATGCTGAGCACATGCTTTTGGAACAAAATGGGTCTGCTCTATTCAGGAGATTGCATCATACATTTATTTGAAATACTCTTTTAAGTATTACTCGTTTAAGTGAACAAAGAACATATGCATCTATTCAGTACAACATTCACAAAAATGCAAAAAAGAAAAAGAACCATTTTTTAAGGTATTGCAGAGTGTTTTATTTTCTAAGCCAAGCCATTAAGTTAAAATGAACATTCCCCACTGATTCTCCCAACATGAAAAGTTCAAAATGCTTCATCCTCAAATCTCCGTATTACATGGTGACAGAAATGTGGTCTAAATTAGATTATATACTATTAAATGCTAATCCAATAAACCATTTCAGTATGGATCAGTCTCGCACACAAAAGTTGATTCTGTTCATTCAATTCATTTTTACTATTGTTACTGTCCAGCATTTCTGTTCTGCCATCTCAATAATTAAAAATTCTGCTCATGTCTAATCATCATTCCTCTGGCTTACATATTCAGCCAGGCCTGTAAGCTCACTCTCTGCAATGACAGCAGGACATCGGCCACAAAGACTTCAAAGACCATTCACTCTCTTTCTCTCTCGCTCTCTCATTCTTTCCCTCCCATTTCCTTTTAGGCTTTTACCCTCACTGTTTCATTCTTCGTTTATCGCACTCTTAGCTCTTGGGTGGTTGTATTTCATTTTGGTTAACCAGAAATTCCTTTGCCTGAGAGAACACAACAGGCATTTTTCACACTTATTTTCAGAAAGCCTGTGTTGTCAGACGATTGTTTCATTTGTTTGTTTGCATCAATATGGGATTCACATTTAAGGTTTGTTTCTCAGATTAAGTCGACAGCTCAGCCGACTCACTGTGGCACTTCTACCACGTCGCCAATCGGAGCTGAAGCCTGAAAGTCAGCAGCCAAACTCAAGTCCTTTTTCAGTTCACAGTCACTTAGTTCTTGAGGGGGTTCTTTGTCCTTCACACCATTTACACATGCCTCAACTGGGGACTCAAGGACATCTGCAGGGGCTACGTCTGGTGCCTGCACATGGCATTCCCCGTTTACCTCAGGGGGAGCCGACACAGATTCCTCTGCTGAGCCAGCACTCTCGCAGTCTCCATTATTCAGCTTCAGATCTGTTACAGTCGAGGCAGGTTCCTCAAGACAGAGCTCATTGGTTGAGGTTGATTCTAAGATGACGTTTACAGGAATGGACTCCTCTGCACTCTTTTGTTCTGCCACAGGTTCGGGTTGTGTTGGCTCTGGGGATGGCTCAGGATTTGCTTGTGTTAGTGTAACCTCTGGGGGTGCAGCAGTTTCAGATTCAGGCTCTGTGATTGATGTGGGTTCCTCTGGGGAAGGCACAGCCATCTCGACCTCTGCTACACTCAATGCTTCGGAAACAGGTTCAGGCACTGGGGCAGACTCTGCGACTGGTTCTAGAGCTGCTGCCTCAGTAACAGTCTCTGATTCTGGCCTGACATCGTTGGTTTCTGTAATTTCACAGGACAATTGATTGGTATTTGCAACCTCCTCAACCACTTTCTCTACCACCTCCTCTGTGACAGGTTCCACTGGTGAGGCTTCAAGTTTAGGCGACGAGACAGGCTCTTCTAGCACAGGTGCAGGTTCCTCGAGTGCAGCTGCACAATCCTCAGCCTCTGGGGCAGTTGCATGCTCCTCAGGTACAGTTGCTGGTTTCTCAGATAGTGTTACAGGTTCCTCTGTTACTGGTGTCTCTGGTGCAGTGGCTGGTTCTTTTGTTGCAGCTGTAGGTTTCTCTGTCACTGGTGCCTCTGGTGGAGCTGCTGGTTCCTGAGGTGCAGCTTCAGGTTCCTCTGCTGCAGGTGCAGCTTCAGGTTCCTTTATCACTGGTTCCTCAGGTGCAGCTGCAGGTTCCTTTGTCACTGGTTCCTCAGGTGCAGCTGCAGGTTCCTTTGTCACTGGTTCCTCAAATGCAGCTGAAGGGTCCTCTGCTGCTGATGCTTCTGGTGCATCTGCAGGTTCCTTGGGTGCAGATACCTCTGGTGCCACTACTGGTGTTTCTACTGCAGCTGCTGGTACTTCTGCTGCTGGTGCCTCTTGTGTAGCAGCTGGTGCCTCTACTGCTGTTGCCTCTGATGCAGATGCTGGTACCTCTGCTGCTTGTGACTCTGGTACATCTGCTGGTTTCTCTGGAGCACTTTCTGGTTCCTTAGATGCAGCAGTAGATGCCTCTGTTGTAGCCACTGGCTTTTCTGGAGCAGCATCATCCTTCTTCACCTCTGCTTGTGCTGCTGAAGGAGAGGTGGGCTTCTCAGCTGGTGCTTCAGACTCCACCACTGGCGCTGCTGCACTTACCGTAGCAGCCTCCTGCGGTGCAGCCTCCAACTCAGTCACAGGGGTCTCTGCCTTCTTCTCAGCTGGTTCAACTGCTGCCACAGCACTCTCCTCTTTCTTCTCTTTAGGGTCACTGACATCATACCCCTTCTTCCGTTTGCTTAGCTTGCCTCCCATGTTCTGTGGGAACAGAAGAACATCTTATGTAAGCTACAAACATCACTGCATTTTAATATATTTATATTTATGCATTTGTCAGATGCTTTTATCCAAAGCAAGATCCATTGCATTCCTTCATTATACATTTTCATCAGTTCATAAATTCCCTGGGAATCAAACACATGACTTTGACATTTCTAGTGCCATACTCAACTGTTTGAGCGACATGCCTGTGCAAAAATTTAGTCTAAAACTCCATTGGAAAATAACCAATATTTCTTAGCACCTCATTATGGATATGAAATTGTAAAATGTAAAAGTGCTCACATAGCCCACCCTATTTCTCCATTTAAAGGGCATTCACTCAATCATTTCAACCCAATGCAATCTCTGCCAAGGACTTTGAATGCAATCCAACTTTGTTAAGGAGGAGGACGTGGCTTAAGGACAAAAGGTGACTGGATGGGAATGTCACTTAAGTTTTTGTAAACTTGTAAAGATATCATTCAAGAACCCAGTTTTACAGTGTGAAGGCAGCAGGCGCTGATTGTATATAATGGGGTAGAACGATTTGGAAGCGAAACATAGCACTTTTAACATGTGAATCCTCAGAAAATTAGACAAAACCAACAAAACCAAGTTAACAGGTCTAGTTATGTCAAGTATTGAATTATGTCTGCATTTTTTTTATTCTATCAATCTGTATACAGTTTTACTAAAATACATTAAAAAGTCGCATAAAACTCATTCACTTCTCTTAGCATTTTTTCATGGCTGGTTCTGGTTGGTAAAGCAGCTTGGTTTGGGGATGTGTAAAGATAAGTTTCAGGGGAAAGACTGATTAGATAACATGAACTGAATCACATTTGGTCACATCTGTCAATGCTAATGATGTTACTTAAATCATTATTTTTAAACTCTAATGAAAGGTTTTATTAGACAACTTTTCCTTTTACCGAAAAAACATTCTTGTAAATGGCAAGGGACCTAATTTGTTAATTGGTACTGGTTTCAGATACATATGGAATTATGGATGTGAGAGGTAGATTAAATGTTTTTTCTTGCCACTGATATGACACCATTTGCAACCTTTCAAAGACCTGCAATTATTGCAGCTCAATTGGATAATATCCTTTAAGCTGCAGCATGGTGGGGTTACAATAGGAGCTGTCCATAGTGCTGCACTGGGGCAAACAAAGACCGGATACGCAGTCATGCCCCAGTCCAACCTGCAGATGGGTCCCACTGCTGAGATGTGCTGCCTATGTCAGCGCTCACTAAAGACAGTTTTTATTACAGCCTCTCACAGCGCTCTGTGCCAGTACACTTCACAGCCTCCATTATTCCTGCAAATCTTGCTTGATGAAGTTACTCATTAATATAATGATGTAAAGAAATTTGCTTAATGATATTCTGAAAGTTATGTCCTTGAAGACTAGTGAAATACCCAGAGCAAATATGGCAAACCAAGTAGCCTATCCCATGTCTGGCTGTAGGTTACAATATATAAGATGCATAAGAAAAAAATGTGGTGGAAATATTTCATAAAAACACAAATATTAGTTTGCATTTTAATATATGTACATATTTCCAGTGTACACGCACACAAAATTAATATAGTTTAAAGATACATACCCCACCCCATCCACCACCACCCAAGCCCCCACCCCCACCCCTTTCATAATCGACCGGCTCCTCCTTACGTTTTTAATAAGAATTAATAAGAGCAAATCAATGCTTCTATTTCCTTAAAACCATACTTTCAATAGAAAAGCACCAGTAAAGGGAACTCGAAATACAAAAGGGGTTAAATCTTTAACTGAGTAAGAGCTACCTGTAACCCACTGCTTCATTTTGAAATATAAAATAATAAAACAAAAGCTTCTATATATGACTTATTTGTACTTTTACTCACATTTTAACCTCCCAATCTTATAAGGCACAAGTCACACGTTCCCGTAATAACATTAAGCTTAGAAAGATTATAAATGTGACATTTTTAAAGTGTCATTCAGACATTTCTAGGAAATCGACATTTTTTTCACGTTTAGTTATTGAGTAACATAGATATGGGATGCTTATGTTGTACCTCTTTTAGTTTGTACGAGTGACATGAAAAATACGAGAACAAAGAACGACTCGTGCTGTCTGCGTTCAACTATATCTCTCCAGCCCCAGTACAACGCTTTGTCTTGTAAGTGATTTTTACCCGTTATTCAGTCACTGCAAACATTTTACTGACCTGCTTCTGTGAAAATCCGTGCGTAAGAGTGCGTTGAAGGTACTTTCCTTTCTGCTGTAGTAGTGAATGTGATTCAGCTCGAGCCAGTCCTACTCTCTCCCCGAGGTCCAATCTGCGACTGGGCGTTTTTTCTCTTTTCACCCCTCCTGTTAAACCCACGGTTTGTGAGACATCTGTCGTTATCACAGCCTCTCCTGCCCACTATCCATATACCCTCCCTCTCCTCCTCACGTTGGGGGTGCATATTTTACTAGATTAGATGGGCTTTATAATGGGTTTTGGGAATAATGCCCCCTTTTCTTTCACTTTTTTGAAGTGATCTCTATAGCAACTGTATTCCTTTTGACTTGATGTTGGTGGATTTGCCTTTTTTCCACCTGCCTGACTGGTTTTAGCATGCATTTCTCTTTATGTGTGTGTAAGGACAGGGGTTAAAGCAATTCTCCACCCCCATGGCTGAAGGAGAGGAGAATGAAGAGGGCCTTCGAATTCGGTTGCACAATATTGTTTTAACAGTGTAAAGTGTCCATGCACCAATCCAGTCTTAAGCAGATATTCTGTTGAAGGAAGAACAGCTAAATGTAACCATAGCTTAAACAGAAAGTGAAAGATATTTCATTAATTTGTTCTTGTCTTGGCAATGCTGAATGACTCAGATTCTTTGAGTGTCTGCAAACCACCAGAATAATGTTTCTGAATCATATATGTGCCGCAGGTCAAGAAAGATGTAAGAGAGTCATGAGGTCATTCCTAATATAACATTCCACTTAAAGTGGTCTGACATGGCACCCTTGTGAAATTTGGCTACTTGCTGTTAATAGTACAAGCAGAGGTGCCATGAGATTTTACTAGACCTGTTTCATATGAGCTCTATACACTCCACAACATTAACTCTTCTTTTTCATCTTTTATAATAGGCTTCAGATTCAAGAAGTACTCACCGTTCTAAAGGATGGTTCTCTAATATAATAACTTCGTATCTTATGTGCCCTCCAGCCATTTAATATGTTGAATATGTCTTCACAAAGACAGGTAGTCACTATTAACCTGCTGGGTTACTTTTGGCCTCCTATTTAATCAGACACAGAAATCAGAATATTTTAAATAGCTAAATACAGTAAGTAGTTGTAATAGACATTATTGTCTATTACTTACTAAGTGAGTTTTAACATTAACTTTCAACTTTTAACATGAACCTTTGAAGAGCAATCAAGTACATTAGATATCATTATTATGCAGGAAAAAAAAGAATATTGGATATGCTGTTGTGCACAAGTGTACAATAAAGGATGGTCTCACCCTGGGGCAAAGCAGGCCAGCTGTGTGGATTATTATAAGTCAATCCTTATGTAGACAAGCCAATTACATATATATATATATATATATATTTTTTTTTTCCCAGCACAGGCTCATGATTAAATCTCACTGAGGGAAGGAATGAACCAGCGCACCCTTTCATCACTGGTAGACACATGGAATGTGATGAAACATGGTCGTGAGAAACTAGTTTCCTCTCCGTAGTTCTGCATGTTTTACAGCACAGCTTGCATTTTTGTTGTACTTAATGTCAAGATTAGAAATCAACCTAACACAGGACTTTACTGTCAGATACTTGAAATATGAGAGCTTGTGGTCTCATGTGAAAAATGTAAATACATGTTTTATTTCTTGACAGTTTTAATGATCTACATTCATGTCTAAAAATTGTGCGTAATGTTTAGATTTCGGTCGCACAGCTGGTATGTTGGTAATTTGTTCAAATGCCCAGCTATTCTGGGCAGAGAGTTCAAGGTTACAGAGTTCCCAGACTCTGTGTGCTGAAAGGTTTATGATCTGTGAGCTTTATGCCCCAGAGAATGTTTAGCAAGCATATCATATGTGTTTAATCATAGGTCTCATGTCAATAAAACAACAACAAAAACGTTTGCTCAGGATGCAGCTTTCTTTGGGGGAGAAAAGAAGACAGCAGCCTCTAGTGTCTGAAGAATGATGGTGCAACAGCTCTTTGCATTTTAGACAAAGCCTGTGAACAAGAGGATAAGAATATTGATGAAAGACAGAATGACAAGAATAACATTTAAAAGCTAGATAAAACCTAAACTTGATGATCGGAGTTTAAAATAAGATTAACTGCTGTGATAAGAGGAGCTAAATTCAGGTTATTAGTTATAAGAATAGTTCATAAAATAACTGAAATTTGCTGGAAATGTACTCACCCTCAGGCCATCAAAGATGTAGATGATTTTGTTTTTTTTTCATCAGAATAGATTTAGAGAAATTCAGCATTACGTCACTTGCTCACACGTGGATGCTCTGCAGTAAATGGGTGCCGTCAGAATGAGAGTGTGAAGTGAAAAGATGTGTACAGGTGCATCTCAATAAATTAGAATGTAGTGGAAAAGTTCATTTATTTCAGTAATTCAACTCAAATTGTGAAATTTTTGTATTAAATAAATTCAATGCACACAGACTGAAGTAGTTTAAGTCTTTGGTTCTTTTAATTGTGATGATTTTGGCTCACATTTAACAAAAACCCACCAATTCACTATCTCAACAAATTAGAATATGGTGACATGCCAATCAGCTAATCAACTCAAAACATCTGCAAATGTTTCCTGAGCCTTCAAAATGGTCTCTCAGTTTGGTTCACTAGGCTACACAATCATGGGGAAGACTGCTGATCTGACAGTTGTCCAGAAGACAATCATTGACACCCTTCACAAGGAGGGTAAGCCACAAACATTCATTGCCAAAGAAGATGGCTGTTCACAGAGTGCTGTATCCAAGCATGTTAACAGAAAGTTGAGTGGAAGGAAAAAGTGTGGAAGAAAAAGATGCACAATTAACCGAGAGAACCGCAGCCTTATGAGGATTGTCAAGCAAAATCGATTCAAGAATTTGAGTGAACTTCACAAGGAATGGACTGAGGCTGGGGTCAAGGCATCAAGAGCCACCACACACAGATGTGTCAAGGAATTTGGCTACAGTTGTCATATTCCTCTTGTTAAGCCACTCCTAAACAACAGACAACGTCAGAGGCGTCTTAACCTGGGCTAAGGAGAAGAAGAACTGGAATGTTGCCCATGGTCAAAAGTCCTCTTTTCAGATGGGAGCATGTTTTGTATTTCATTTGGAAACCAAGATCCTGGAGTCTGGAGGAAGGGTGTAGAAGCTCCTAGCCCAAGTTGCTTGAAGTCCAGTGTTACGTTTCCACAGTCTGTGACGATTTGGGGTGCAATGTCATCTGCTGGTGTTGGTCCATTGTGTTTTTCGAAAACCAACGTCACTGCACCCGTTTACCAAGAAATTTTGGAGCACTTCATGCTTCCTTCTGCTGACCAGCTTTTTGAAGATGCTGATTCATTTTCCAGCAGGATTTGGCACCTGCCAACTGCCAAAAGGCACCAAAAGTTGGTTAAATGACCATGATGTTGGTGTGCTTGACTGGCCAGCAAACTAACCAGACCTGAACCCCATAGAGAATATATGGGTTATTGTCAAGAGGAAAATGAGAAACAGAGACCAAAAAATGCAGATGAGCTGAAGACACTGTCAAAGCAACCTGGGCTTCATACCACCTCAGCAGTGCCACAAACTGATCACCTCCATGCCACGCCGAATTGAGGCAGTAATTAAAGCAAAAGGAGCCCCTACCAAGTATTGAGTACATGTACAGTAAATGAACATACTTTCCAGAAGGCCAACAACTCACTAAAAAGGTTTTTTTTATTGGTCTTATGAAGTATTCAAATTTGTTTGAGATAGTGAATTGGTGGGTTTTTGTTAAATGTGAGCCAAAATCATCACAATAAAAAGAACCAAAGACTTCTTCAGTCTGTGTGCACTGAATTTATTTAATACACGAGATGAACAATTCACAATTTGAGTTGAATTACTGAAATAAACGAACTTTTCCACGACATTCTAACTTATTGAGATGCACCTGTATTTGTAAGAAACAAATCTATCATTAGTATGTCTTAACTTTAAAGCGTCATTTCGGCTATAATTCATAATAATGCTTTCTCCAGTGAAAAAGTCCATCCCCTGTTGTCCTCTCACATAAAAATCTACTGACATAATTGTTTCAAACTGTTTTCATCTGTAAATAGTGCTTAAACTGCACAAATTTACTCCTGATTCAGTCAAGATGCTTTTTCACAGTAGTACTCCTAGCCAGAAGCAATTGTGTTAAGTTGAAAACATCTTAATAATGGACTAGTTTCTAACAAACTAGCAGATTTTTGCTTCACATAATGCTAATTGATGGACTGGAGTTATGTGGATTACTTGTGGATTATTGTGATGTTTTATATGCAGTGATGTTTGGACACTCATTCTGACGGCACCCATTCACTGCAAAGGATCCATTGGTGAGCAAGTGATGTAATGCTAAACTTCAACAAATCTGTTCTGATGCAGAAACAAACTCATCTAAATCTTGGATGGCCTGAGGGTAAATGTTCGGCAGCAGTCATTTTTGGGAAACCTGTCACTTTAGGCGTACGTGAAGATAAAGTCATGATTCAATCATTAATTAAACTTCCAAGTTTTCAGTTGAGGACACCTCTTTTTCACTCCTCATGTCAGTAAAAGAACATGTTTTTAGACAGCAGGGTGTTCATGGCAGGTCACGTTACAGGCCTCTACAGTATATATGAGTCAGGGTTTCAGCATGTTAATTCTCTCAGGAGACCCCCAGTCTTACCCCTCCACTCCTGCCAGTAAAGCACAGTTTCAGTTTGCCCGGCCATATGGAGCAGCCTGAGGGAATAGCCTCTAGACCAGGGGTCTCCAACCTTTTTGTGAGTGAGGGCTCCCTGAAGGGATAAAATAGTCTCAAGGGCTACTTGTTTGATATACTCCAATATATTTTTTATATATCTTGATATCTTGCCATTAATAAACATTAATGATTTCTCACAAGCATTTAACATTTTTTTATTAATCCAGGAAAATACTCCAGATGAATTTATAAAAATAGGCTATCATACAATATTGATATTTATCATGATATTAATTTACCATTAATGGGGAAGGAAATGCTTTCCACATGTTTGTTAGACCTTGAGAATGAAGGTAAACATAACTTTGTTCACAATTAAATTCAGGACAGAGGAGCTACGTTTTAATTCAGGGCCCCATGAAATGCATTTCATTTTCCCCTAAATTCTGTGTTTTCCATTTGATTTCTTATGGATTCTGTGTTTTATGATTCAGTACAAATGTATCATAAAAAATGGTGTCTAGTGAAATGTCACGTGTGTTTGAGTTTGTGTATCAGATGAAACTACTCCACGCATTCACACAGACTATGCAGACATATTAGCGACATGCACCGACTGAAGATGATAGAAACTCTTTTACAACTAAATTTATACAACTATTTAATACAATTAATATGATGACCTAAAATATATAATAATTTACTTACTATTTATACATAATACAATGCCCTTTTTTAAGTGTTTTTTACATAAAGTTCATAAAAAAAGAAAAATAAATAAGTAAATTATTGCAAGACTGACCTTAAAATCCCTTTGATCCTTCTACCAGCAGATGTCGTCGCTGCACTTTCCGATAAACTCTTTTTCTCACTAGCAAACTTAACCTGGATTAACCTTATCATTTAACTATTAAAACACAGTTTTTGTTCTCCATTATTTTTTATTTGATTAAAAATATATACTTACCTATGTATTATTATTATTATTTTTTTTTAGGACCACTGCTAAGCATTGAAAATGCATTTAATGAAAAATAATTGTATTTAATAATATAGAAATTAGGACATCAAGAGTAAAAACTGACTGACAGATTAAAACATTTTTTTTTATGAAATCTGAACATTTTATTTAATTCTGTTCGATGTTCTGGTACTAAAAACGAATTGTTATTTATTGAGTTGTTTGAACCCATTCCTTGAAGACTGGCAAAAAAATACTCGAAGACAAGAGATGAGTTAAGAGTAACGTTATAAGGTTACCACGCATAACTCAGTATATATTCCATAATACATTTGTAGACAGACCTTCCATGGCCGGTTCAGCTGGAGCTGGGCGCCGTGGAGGGTCAGTTTCTTCTCCCTGCAGCCAGAGTTTGACCCATAGACTGTTGACCAGAGCAAAGCAACCACACAACTGACCTCAAATCAGCGCGCCAGGCACATGCACTCACTGACATCAGCGCCCGGCGCGGCAAAGTCTGAAATGACATCATTCAAGCCAACGCGGATAGTGGTGCCTTTTCAAATGCCTGATCATAATTACATACAGCTGGGCAAAAACTATCATATGATTTCATGTCTTCTCCATGGTATTTTAGACAAACAAAATGAGATATATGAGTTCTGAGGAACATTTCCCGCTCTTTCACGGGTTTTTGTTGAGTTGTCTTTCTGTGCGATAATTTAAGACTCGTACTACGATAAAGGCGTTGCTCATGAATATTAATATAGTCTCTTCGTTAAAACGTTCATATGCATAATTAATATTCATGACCCAACCTATGCGCCCGCTTCTAGCGTCTGCGTTAACTACAGTACGTATTTAATATTCATAAGATAGTCCTTCGCCGTAGTAGGATAGGCAATTCGCGAAGCGTCTCATGTGAGGTCCTCAGGCAGTCAGTGTGCGCCTCCCTTTGTGCCTCTCCACTCAAGATGGCTCCCGTTTTAGAGAAGAAGCTACTGGGCGCAGCCGGGACAGGCGACACTATGGAAAACAGCAACGAGGATGATGAAGGACAAAACCTCTGGTACGCCCGCACCCTTAAAGTGTCCAGGAGTGCAGCGGATTTCGCAGGGAGTTAGTTTATTTGACAGTTGATTGTGCTGCTTTGTCACCAGCCGGGTGCTGCCCAGTTCAGACGCCGGTCCCGGATGAGCCCAAAACACTTTACATAAACTTATAGCAAAGTCTGAGTCTGGCTAGATTAGACCTTTACAACGGGCGAAATAACGATGAAAGTCTTCGGAGGCTTTGATTGTCTCGCTTTATATGCTCATGTAATGCTTACTGCTGTGACTAGCGTTTGTTAAAACTCGACGGTTTATGTTGAGTTCAAGTCGTTTCGGAAGAAGCTTTGCTTCGCTGATTTTCTATATGTACGAGTGGTGATTTCTGTTTATTATTATGATAAGTGTCAGGAGACTGACTCCTGGTGTCTGTTTCTGATGGGATCTAACGGTTGACTGACATCAATCAGTAGTGAGAGGTTCCTTGCGGTAACGGCCTTTTCCGGATGTTTTGGTAGCATCATAGCACACAGTTACAGTTGTCTGCCGTCAGAACTAACCATCAAACTACTAACTACCGTATTAAACCTATGTTTGTTGATGGTATGACTGCCAATTGGTCGGTGCTCACTTGTCGTTTTGTCCCTCAGGTCTTCAATCCTCAGCGAAGTTTCCACACGCTCCAGCTCTAAATTGCCTTCTGGGAAAAATATACTGCTTTTTGGTATGTGCCTTTTTTGCTGAATTTGGTTTTCAATCCAAATTCATGGCTTATTAAAAGTTTTGCTTCCAAATGTCGATATGCGCATGCATTCAAATGAAAACCTTAGGTTAATACCTTTGAGCACAGTATAGGGATCTGATATTGAAGGTTAGTTAACAAACAAATGAAAAGTCTGCCATTTAATCATCACCCTCATGTTGTTCCAAACACGTATGCTTTTCTTTCTTCTGTGGAACAAAAATGAAAGAATGCTGGTAAACAAACTGTTTTGGTTACCTTTCACTTGTATTGTATGGACAGAAAATATCAAAATATCTTCTGATGTGTTCTGCATAAGAAAGAAGGTCGTGCAGGTTTGGGATGTTATGAGGGTGGGATCACAGAATTTTCATTTTTGGGTAAACTATCCTTTTAACTTTGTCCCAGTCATGAACTGAAATCACTTTCTTTGTCTAAACACTCTAATTACTACTTATATGCCATGTTTATTAAAAGTGATATGATTTCTGCTTATGTCTTAGGGGAGGATGGTTCAGGAAAGACAACACTCATGTCAAAACTTCAAGGAGCCGAGCACAATAAGAAAGGTAGAGGGCTGGAATACTTGTACCTGAATGTCCAGGATGAAGATAGAGATGGTAAGTGCGTTTATACTGGGTAAAAGTAGGTGATAAAAGTTTAAATGAATTTGTGAACTAGGTCTGTCATGATGATAAAACTTGTTGGGTGCCATAGCTGCGATTAACTATTTAGTTTTTTTAAGTCATTTATTCACACTGAATATGAAATGTATGCCTATAATGCTTTGTAAACAAAATTCTATGAAAAATGACATGTAAAATAATAGTTTTAAGTATTGTTTTTTTTTTTATTCTCTTTTGGTCTGTGGAAAATGCAGTCTGTTCAGTTTTTTTAATTTACAATTTACAAAACTTCCAGATTTGACTCGCTGCAGCGTTTGGATCCTGGATGGAGACCTGTACCACAAAGGCTTGCTGAAGTTTGCAGTGACTGCTGAGTCGCTGAAGGACAGTCTAGCGGTGTTCGTGGTGGACATGTCACGGCCTTGGACCATCATTGAGTCATTGCAGAAGTGGACGAGTGTGCTGCGTGAACACGTGGACAAACTGAAGATCGCACCGGAGGAAATGAAAGAGATGGAGCAAAGTAGTAAGTGCTGTTTTGTATTTTTACTACTAGGATTAAGTAGAACCAACGTCTTGGTCTTAGCTTGTGCAGGACATTCAGATTCAAGTGCGATTGTGAGTGATAGCATGTACATGAAGTCTACCTCCAGCTGTCTTACTGCTAGACATCTTATTCCACTTTATTGTCCATACCATATCAACCCATGTCAGGCAGATGGGAACATGGATGTTTATACTATTTTTGTCAGTTTTCAAATATGCTTTTTCTTGTGAGAATTGTTTTGATCATATGTAAATGTTGAGATTCAGTAGCAGACAGTGACACTGCTACATTTACATGTTGACTTTGGGAGAAGAATTGGCATCAGACAGAGTAGAGTAAATAACAGATTGTGATGCAGTAGTAAATACACAAATGAATTCCTTGTAACACAGCAGTTGCGGAATTTGAGGTTTTTGGTGGTGGTGGTTGTTTTTTTTTTGATATGGTGAAGAATGATGATGTTTCAGTGCCTGAACATTAGGACAAAGTTTATTTCCATTGTGAATTCAGTGTAAGTGATGCTAGTTCAAAAGCCATGTGAATTAGCCTTGGTCTAGGTATTCTTCTGCTTTTATTAACGGGGTCATATGATGTTGCTAAAAAGAATATTATTTTGTGTATTTGGTGTAATGAAATGTTTTTATGCGGTATAAGGTTAAAAAAACATTATTTTCCACATACTGTACTTTGTTTCTCCTCTATGCCACGCCTTTCCGAAACGCATAGATTTTACCCCAAAGTCGCGGTCTGAAAAGCGAGGTGTGCTCTGCCATGTGAAGGGAAATGTAAACCCACCCCTACCCCTACTGTTGATGCCGTGTCCCGGCCGGAGCGACAAGACAAAAACATTAAAACCCATTATAAACGAGGCATTCGTTACATCCAGTGTGGACATAATTACTGATTACAATGACTTGTACTGTCTTTTTACGCATTGCGTTGCGTATCGCGCTGCGTAAACATAAAACTATTTGTCTGCATTTGTGATCGGAGAAATTTCAAACAACAAGCGCTACTCTACACTGCTCAAAAAACTCGTGTTTGAATCATCAGTGGCCAAATCCTTTAAATATGAAAAGTACTTACAGGCTGTGAGTCAGAACAGACAGCATTGTAGTCTACTCTACCAGAATCAAGAAACAGTCCTCCATAAAATGCACTGCACACATCTTAATATTTGGGTTGAACTGTTCTGGAACAGTGTTGTAAATACAACTTAACCACTGATTTCTAGTCGTGTCCTATTTTGGAACCAAACAAAGTAGTTTTGCTTTCACAACGAAACCACGGCGGCTAGAGTGAGCGAGGCTGAGGTGCTAGAGTGAGGAAGGCGGAGGCTAGAGTGACCGGAGGCAGGCTTGAAGAACGGCGGGCGGTGGATTTTGAATATCAAGTGAGCGGCGGCCGGTGGGCTTGCTGCAACCACATGTGACGACCCCAGGCTGGACTCCGCTTCGTCCACGGTGAAAGCCGAAGGCGATCCACAGCGCGAAGTTGATGTATTTCCTCAGCCGCCAGCACGGATCAGCTCCAGGCATGACGAAGCGGATATCGTCCTCTTTTGGAAGGCCAAACAAAGTAGTTTCGCTTTCACAACGAAACACACAGCGCCTTCACGACATGGCGGCGGCGACAGCAACAATACTACAGCGAGAATAAAAGTTATGCCTTCTTTCTTTGCGTGAACATTTGGGTGGCATTATGCAAATCTTCCCACATCGTGACGTAGATATGTGGGGGCGTGTTAGAACGAGCCGTTTTAGGTAGGCGTGGTTTACTCTTAACTTTTATAAAGAATATCTCTTTGGATTTGAGACTTTAGTCTTTGCAACTTTACAGATCTTCATGCACCAAGAGCTTGTAACACTCCAAAGAGAATGGAAAAATTTAAATCGCATCATATGACCCCTTTAAAAAAGTTTTATTTTGTTACTGAGTCCATGAGTCCTAATCCACATTTATTATGAGAGTTAGTAGAACTGGCTGCACTGGAGGATGGTTTATTGACAGTCTGGAAATGAAGCACTCTTTGTGCTTTGAATTTGCATAATGCATGTTGTTAGACTCTTGCTGTTAGAATTGGAGTGATCACAAATGCTACCTCACTAGTGTTAGTTACAGTGTTTTCATGTTTTCAAAAACCCTTGAATTTGGTGATACAGAATGGTTTAAAAGTTTAGGGTTGGTAAGATTTGTTTATTTTTTTGATGCTTTTGAAATCATCCTCCCATGCTCATCAAAGCTGCATTTCTTTGATCAATAATACAATAAAAACTGAAACATTTGTGAAATATTATTGCAATATGAAGTGACTGTTTCTATTTTAACATATTTTAAAATGTTATTTATTCCTGTGGTAGCAAAACGTAAGACATATTTCTTATCAATGTTGAAAACATTTGTGGTGCTTATTAATTTTGTCTAAACCGTGATTCATTTTTGTTTCAGGATTCTTTGAATAAAAATAACTACTTGTTTGTTTGTGTTTTAACTTAATTTGTTTTTAATAAATGTCTTCACTGTTGCTTTTGGTCAATTTAAAGTATCCTTGCTGAATAGTAATTTAATAAATCAAATAGTGTTCAGGTATTGAAGTTAATATTTTGATTTAAGTTTAAAACTCACTTGGTTATTATAAATAAATGATTTGTTGAAAAATAATGTTAATGCTATGACCAAGTATTTGATGACTTCAGATGTTTTACTGTGTGAAGACATAAAGCTGCTCCAGTAGCGTTTGAGAAGTCTGAATGTTTCTGTAGTGTTATGTGAGAGGCAGAGTGCTCAAACATGAAGTGAGAAGCTATTTCTGAGGATGACTGTATTTGCGTGTGCCCTATAAACAGGGCAGTGAGAGCAGAATGGGGAAGTGGCTTAATGGCAATGGTATTGTTTTTTAGCTTGTGTTTGAAATATTGAGACCAGTGGTTTTACAACACATCTCAACGGTTACCTGAATCGCTAGCTCTGTATGTCACAGTGAGACCATCTTATTGTATGGCATTCATCCTTCTAATTTTTTTTCATTTATAATATTACAAAAGATCTATATTTCCGTTATAGAAATAAATTGCAATTGAAAATAATTTTTAACAGAAAAGTTTTTACATTGTAGTAATATTTCACACTATTACTGTTTGTACTGTATAAATAAATGCATTTTTTCCCCCCAAGTTCACATCCTACAGTGCCAAATGTTGGATGTGTTGAATTGGTATCCAAACACACTAAGCCGCAAGCCGCCCATAGCTTTGTAAAACTGACCCACCCAGAAAAAGAGCCATTGCTTCCTTAAGCACAGCTGAGTTCACTATAGGAAGCACAAGCAGGCAGCCTCCTCCCACTCCTTGCATCTGACCGCACTCAGTGATGGGATGGACAGTCCAGGCTCTCTTACAAGACATTGCATCATGGTCTGCTCAGTTAGACCTTCCTGACATTCGACTCGTTGCTCTAAACATGGCACGAGCACAACTCTGCCCCCACTGTGCTGAAACATAACATCTCACAGCTCTTAGTCAGCTAACACATTATCTGAATGTTTATTTTAAGTGTAGAGATGACTGGATGTACTTCGGAAATCCTTTTTATTGTTGTTCAAAGGCTAAATGTGGCCAGGTAACTGTTTTTTTTTTTTTTTTACAAAAACAGCACTATTTAATTGGTATTGGCATCATGATTTTTAGATGCAGTTGGCACTCTGATAGTTTCATACCTGATGCACTCTGGACATGTGTGTTCTGTTGACTGTCCCCACCCTTGTTTGTGGAAGCTGGTCAAAGTCGACAGTAGAAAGGGATTGTAAACTGGTTCTTCATTTGATTGAGGTTATTACAGTAGGCCATATTGATTAAGAAAGTTGGTGGTTATAGATTAAGTCTTTACCACAGCTTTAACTGTCTTGTGAAAACAGGCTGATCAAGTTGTTTAAAAAATGTTCACTATGTTTTTCAGACTGAGTTTGTTGAGAACTGTGGAGGTAACATGGAGCATTAGAATCAGGGGTATTATTCAAAAATGTGTATATGAACTCTTGCCTATTGGCTATTATCATTTAAGAAGAATCACTAGATGGTAAACATCAGTTTACCTTCTGGAACTAATTAAAATTTCCTAATGGACTCTTTGTCAAAAAGCATTTGTAACACAGCTGTTTATTGGTTTTCTGGAAATGCACCAGGTTATCTTGATCACCGGCTCTTGTGGAGACACATCACAGGGTGTGGGTAATTGAGTGTGATTATAACCAGGTAAAAGAGGGATTCGTGAGTAATTACTTTGTTCTGATTATACACTACTATTTAAAAGTTTGTGGTTGGTAAGATTTTTTAAATGTTTTTAAAGAGAAGTCTGTTTTGCTTACCAAGGCTGCATTTGATTGATCAAAAATACAGTAAAAACTAATATTTTTACAAATGGAATTAAAAGCTTTCTATCTTAATACAATTTTAAAATGTAATTTTCTCCTGTGATAGTAAGGCTGAATTCTTGGAGCAGCCAGTACTCCAATCTTCAATATCAATTTATTGTGTCCTTGCAAAAGTATTAATAAAAAATTAATTTCTTCTTTTTTTTTAAAAGAACATCACTGACCCCAAACTTTTTAACATTAATGTAATTTAACTCTGCTTTTAAGATAGTTGTGGTCTATTATTCCAGCAGCACTGGAGCTGTTGTTCTTTTAACAGTACGTTGAAGGAAGTTGTGCAGCTTGCCTGGTTTCTGGGTCATCTGGAGCTGCATTCTTAAGGTTCCTGAGGAAGTTCCTCCCCCTTTCCCTCCATCAGCACCTCCTGAATATACTACCGATTAAAGGCCATTCCAACCACCCACTTCTGCATATCACCATCATGCCCAATTCCATATAGGCTACTCCTGTATATTAGCCCGACATGCAGTGAATAACATTGTTTTTGGTTGCAGTTAACATGTTCTGTAGTGCTGTGTGAGGATGAGGGCTTGTGCAGGGATCAGACAGGGTCTTAAGAATGTGCTGTCAGCTCTGTTCACATCTGAGCTGCTCTTCCACAGGCCTCGGCTGCTCAGATGTGTCCAGAACAAGTCATGATTTCAGCAGTTTAAGTTACACAACAGATAATAAACTGTTGGGTTAAAACCATGATACAAATTCTTGCTTAATCTAAGATTTATTTATTATTTTTGTAATGAGAATCTCCCCCCCCCCCTTCTTTTTTGGTACAAATTGTCTATTTTATGTAATCTGACTGGAATGTCCTAATTCTGTGGATTTTCTTTATATTTGTATGGATTTTTGTTGGTTAAGGCTATTTATGACTTAAAGTGATAGTTCACCCAAAAAAAAATTCTGTCATTTACTCACCCTCATGGTGGTTAAATGTCAAGTGGTGTGTGGGTGTGTGGTTGTTGTGTGTGTGTGTGTGTGTATATATGTATGTGTATATATGCGCAATATCACTAGTACTCAGTTCAACGGAAATGTGTGTGTAATTAAAAAAGAAACAACAGAGTGCCTAATAAAACCATCTTTTGTGCGGAACTACTCCCTTCCGCCACGGATTCAAAGCTCAAGCTGACAGAAATAATGAGGTATAAGCGGAGAAAAAATGCGGCAAGACGTGCATCCAAATGAGAGAGAGAGAGAGACTGCGAAGCTAGATGTTTCTTCTTATATTAACTAACGTACTTTACGATTAGCTCAGTGAATAATTTTTTAAAAACATAGACCCGGCTAAAACAAGCGGAGTGATACAAAATTGTGAAAAGGCGTTCCTGTAGCGATACCAGTACAATATCTCACGGTTCTCAACCAATCAGATTTGAGAACCAGAACGAACTGTTGTATAAATATATATATATATATTTGCTAATCATTTTTGTCTGTCCATTTAAACACATTCAAAATGTTGACGCTTCAGAAATTACAAAAAGTTATCGTGAAAGTAATTCATATAAATTGAGTGGTTTAAGACTCAGCAGCTTTAATTTTGATCTATGCAAATACATGGAGTTCATGAAATATGGTAATCGGTTTTTCAAGTGTGAAAAATGCTTGATTGATGCTAGAGAACAAACCTCAATGGTTCTTACTTGTTAAGCATGGGTAGAGCTTCCCTGTTTATGAAGTTTATATGGTTTGTTTAATGTAAACAGTAATGTGTAATGTAATGGTTTGATGCTTCTGTTACGGTCGTCAACTGTATGATGTAGCAGCTGACACTGTTTACTGTAAATATGTTAAGTTACTGTACGTTTGACCCTGTTTGTGTCTTGTTCTTTTCTTTGCAGTGGTTAAGGCCTTTCAGGAGTATGTAGAACCAGAGGAATCCACGCCGGCCTCACCCCAGAGACGAGCTCCAGCAGCTGGGGGAGAAGATGAGAGTGTGCTACTGCCCCTGGGAGACAACGTCCTCACACACAACCTGGGCATTCCAGTGCTCATAGTTTGCACAAAGGTAGCTGAAAGTGATCAGATCATTTGACCTGTCATATTGGGTCCTATAGGTGTTATATTACCTATAATAAGAGTTTGGTCAGCATATTTGAGATCAGCTTAGTGAATGTAGTACGTATTCCATTACAATCACATTATTAAAGCATGCTTTTTAATCTGGTCTCAGGAATTGTGTATAAACAATACTATTAAAATTTGGGGTCAGTAAGATTAATGTTTTCGATTGAGTGTATTATAAATTTATTTGATTAAAAAACACAGTAAAAACAGACAAAAACAGTAAGCTGGAAGTACGCATCACTTAAAATTAATATTTTAAAACGTAATGGCAAAGCTGAATTTTCACAGCCATTACTGTCTTCAGTGTCACATGATTGTTCAGAAAATATTCTAATATGTTGATTTTAGTGCTCAAAAAACATTTCTAATAAAAAACGTTTACTGCATAATATTTTTGGGGAAGCCATGATTATTTGATTCATCATTCTTTGGTAAATACATTTCATTTATATGAACTCAATTTGTAACAGAGCACATCTTTACTGGTATTTTCACATTTTGCTGAATACAATTTTTTTTTTTGTCCTAACCTAAAAAAAAAATCTTACTGACCTTAAACCTTTGAATGGTAGTTTATGTCCTGTGTATAAATAGAAGTGAGTAGTTTGAGTGGATATTTTGAGTTGTTTTGCTCTGTGTTTGGGGATTGAGTTTGTTGTTTCTGATGCATCACTGAGTGTCTTTAGCTGGATGAAAAGCTCTCTTTATGGAGTCTCAGTAGTAGCCCGCAGGTACAGAGCTGCAGACGCACCATGCCCCCCTCACATGCTCTTTTGGATCAGAACACGCTCAATGATCTCTTCTATTGTTAGCCTCCCTCCAGCCCCGGGTGCATGAAAGACAACCCGTTTTTAAATGAGGTAGTTTAGGTCTGAGAGTAAAATGTTCACTCTTTGTTCTGTTCAACGTCAGGAGGCAAAGTGATCAAACAGCCTCACCCTGGGATAGAGGAGAATAGAGCCTGATTGAATTTCAGAAAGCAGTTCCAGTTTCCAGTTTACTTGAAAGCACAAAATTCGCTCTTATCAATATGCATTAGTATCATCATTACTGATCTGCTAACAGCAGCAACTCACTGGCATACTACGAAACTTTTTAAAGGGATAGTTCACATAAAAATGTCAATTGTCATAATTTACTTACCCTCATAGTACTCATCCAAACCTGTATGACTTTCTTACTTTTGCACAACACGAGAAGATTTTTCAACGAATGTTGAGGTTCAAACAACATTGGAACCCATTAACTTTCTTTGTATGGTCAAGAATAAAAACAAAACACTAAGACATTTTTCAAAATATCTTCAAGATATCAAGATTAGGTTTAATTTACTGCATTAATATATTGCCATTGCTTTATCACATTTATTTTCAGTGCTAAAGACAGGATGTTTTTAGTATACCCTGTGGTTCAGTACAAGGTCAGCAGTATCTGTGACATGCAGAGATGAGTTTGCATTTGCAGTGGCCAAGACTGATCTGTCCAAGATATTTTTGTCATGGCAGGCTCCTGGATTTTTTTAAGCAGCCTATTTGGCACCTCCTCTTCCTGCCAAAACGATTATGGCTGGCAATCAGCCACAACCTGAGTCATTCACAAACATGGCTGCTGCATCAGTCCTATTAAGCATGTGTTTGTTTGTTTTTGGGATGGTGTGTCAGGAGATCAATGATGTTAAATGTATGGTTCACCCAAAAATGGCAGTTCTGTCATTTACTCATCCTTGTGTTGTTCAATTCTAATAATATGTCAAATATACTGCGCCTAAACTGATTATGTCTGTCTCTGTGTTTTAGTGTGATGCTGTCAGTGTACTGGAGAAGGAGCATGACTACAAGGAGGAGCATTTTGACTTCATTCAGTCACACATCCGGCGCTTCTGTCTACAGTGTATCCTATTCACTCAGTCTCTGCAGTTTTGCTGATGTGATATTTCTCTTTTTTTCTAGACTTTAAAGAAACATTTTGTTAAATTTGTGGTTATAAATGGCAGCTGTGGTTTCCAGAAACTCACCATAATAATTCAGGTATTTTGTTTATTGGTGATGACTGTATATTTTAGTAAGTGATATAATGTCAATATACCAACCTACTTGAATTACCATAATCTGCTTTTTACCTTTAAAATGTTCTGGTAACCACCATAATAATGCAGGTGGTAAAATAGAAAGTCACATGATGAATCGGAGTTCATTGTAAGTGGCCTGTCCGTAAAACATAGCCAGTAATTGTGAATAAATGGTGCAACGGGACGTACAAAGACAAAACACTATCATGGTAACCCACATGAGGCTAAAATAAGGCTATAGACATTAACTCAGAAACAGAAAATGTAACAAACAACACCCTAATGCACATGACTTGCTTCAGAAATTAGAACGAACCAAATTATTTACATAGAATATAATCATTTGTGATGTGTCATGCAGGGAATGTTCGATTGCTGTTTTTCATCATAAATTATACAGCAGTTCATTGTTTTGACTTGCGCAAAACAACATTACAGTAAAATTAATATGTTTATATACAATTAATACAAAATGAATTAATTAAATATTAATATTAAAATTAAATTACAAAATTTAATATTATATATATATATATAATATCCTGTTAGAATAATCCAAAAAAATTACAGTATACACTACTTAATCAAATCTCAAATATGGAGCTGGTTTGATTTACACTTCAGTCAAAGAGGAGAAGAACCTGGACCTTCTCTACAAATTCATGGTGCACAAAATATATGACTTCCAGTTTACTACGCCTGCCTTAGTAGTGGAGAAGGACGCTGTGTTCATGTGAGATTTCCAAAATCCCCTAAAAATTTAGCATTTCTTATCTTTTTATGTGAGAATATCCATGTCTAATTCAATTTGGTGTTAGTCTGCCAAACTGGTTTCTTTTAAAACACTTGTATCTCTGCATAGTCCATCTGGATGGGACAATGACAAGAAAATTGCCATCTTGCATGAAAACTTCACAACGGTTCGACCTGAAGATCCCTTTGAGGATTTTATAACGAAACCTCCTGTACGAAAGGTGAGAAAAGAACCTAGGAATGAAAATTTGACCTTAATCTGCTAGTAAGTATATAACATATGCCTATTTGTCCCTTTTGTGTTTCCAAAGTTGGTGCATGACAAGGAAATCAGTGCAGAGGATGAGCAGGTCTTCCTCATGAAGCAGCAGGTATGTTTGGTCTGCAAGAAAATTGATTTCAGATTTAATATCAGGTTTCTTCATTCAGTGCTGAGGTTACACATTTGAAAGGCAGCTGAAATCAACTGATCTCTTCTCTGACGTTGACATGTTTCCCGCTGTCCCTCATTAGATACAGTGAAACCCTTTTGACTTGTTTATTTTTCCTCGTGGTTCCAGAGTGCTCTGACCATTCAGGAATTGGTGAAGCCAGCATTTTTTTTTTTTCATTTACTGACCCAGGGTCGATATTCAGTATAACTGTTTACATACACAATATTTGGTTATTTTAAAATAATTATTTATTTTTAATGGTCATGGCAAGCCAGCTTATTTGCTGGCACATTCTCAGTAGTTTCACTGGGGTTGTCATATCCTGAACGGTTCCATGTGATTGAATCAATTGTGAATACGGTTTATGCTAGGGTGTTTTATTAAGAATGGTCTTTAACACAATATTAGTCACCTCTGTTGATATTTTGTCTTTTTTTAAATGAAAAGATTACTGTGTGTGACACTGCATGCAAACGTCTTTCAGCTAGATACTTATTTGATCAAAAATACAGTAAAACCAGTAAGAATGTGAAATATTATTACAATTTAAAAATAACTGTTTCTATTTTAATATATTTTACCCCCTTAAATAGAAAGTTAAATTGAACAGCATTTATTTGAAATTGAAGTATTATGTAACTTTATAAATGTATTTATTTCCACATTTAATCAATCCGATGCATCATTGCTCATAATTTTTTTTTATTATTATTCTTAAAGTCCCCCTGTAGTCAAATATTTTATCCCTTAAAACTTATCTTTGATCATCAAAATTACATATTTAAATGTTTTTTCTTGTGAAAATAATTTTCTCATTCCTTAAAATACCTTGAATGCCAACTCTACACCCTTGCCTCATTTACTATACGCTGATCTATGAATATGCAAAATTAGTCCCGCCTCCACTCAGTCACACCGGCCAGCGCCTCCTGATCCACTGAACTTTAGTAAACGCAAAACAATGGCATACACTGATAATGACTGATAAAACTATCTTTTTACTAGCGGACAACTACAGTGAATACTGTAACATTCGTTAAAGTTACTTACTTGACGATGTTGTGTCCTAAAATGCCTTGAAGACTTGAAAACTACAGCCGTTTGTGATTCGTAATTTGCGCCCGCGAGCATACATGCGCATGTGAAGTGCAGATGCCGATGTGGGAGAGGTGCGTCTGACTCCGGGCTACTTTTACACTGTTGCCACGGGTTATAATGCAAGCTAGCGGTTCTAAATTCACATTAAACCACAGCTTCATGGGTTTTTTGCTTTAATTTATTTTTGGTTTTGTGCTGGTACTGGTATGTTTCGCATGCTAGTGATAGGAATCGATCCCTTGACGTTATTGGTTTGTGACATAGCAAACCAAGGGCTGTTTCAAACCATATTTCTTGGACTACCATTGGGAAACTACAGTTTTAAGGAACAAATACTCAGCAATGGTGTTGATTAATAGATTGGCACATGGTGTGTCTAAAGGCATATTAAACATATAGACAAATAAACAACATAAAAAACTTGATTTTCACTACAGGGGGACTTTAAGAAATGACTGGGCCCAAACTTTTAAATGGTAGTGTACATAGTTAAAAATAATGAAATAGCTTTAGTTATGACCGTTTTACACAGCAATATTTCAGCTCTCATGTCTTCTGTCACTTTATTACAGTCGATGTTAGCCAAGCAGCCGGCCACACCAACAAGAGGAACAGTAAGTGTGACTTCAGACACCACACAGACCTCTCACAATTTTAAGTGTGATACTATTATGCTGCTTTGAGGATTCTGTGATCATGTTGTCAGACTAAAGTTTTATGCTTTTACAAAAGCCACTGAATCCTTTTTTTAATTTTTTTTTATTGTACTTTAGATTTTTTTGATTGCTGATTTCATGTAGTGGGAAATATAAATCTTCTGAATTGTTTTTGCATTTCCCTAACACCTGTTTTTTGTGTGTGTGCATAGGAGTCTCCTGTCCGGTCTGCATCTGGTTCACCCCGGCCGACAGGCCGGACAGGGCCTACCAATGTGGCAAGTGTCTCACCCATGACTGCGGTGAAGAAACCAGACCCCAACATGAAAGGTAAGATATCTTACCTCGCAAGATTACACGCAGAACTTAAAGGAAGCTTTGTGATCTCATGGCTCTCTATTCATCAGACTGGCACAAATAGCATATGATTGTGCAGTCAAGCGAAAACGGTGTTTTTGTGAGAGTCTTAATATGAGCACTTTGTTCTCTCTGTTTCTCTCCATGTTCTTTTATTTTCTTTCCCACTCATCTCATTTTGCTGGTTCATCCCTCTGCCTTTGCCTCACAGTCTAACCTCTTTAAAACACTGCCCTCATGAGGAGAATGTAGGAATAATTCCCTGAACAGAATATTTCCATGCATTCCAGTTGGTGTGGGGAAAAATGAAATTTTCCGATCATTAAGCTCAGCTGGTCAGCATGTTTCAAACCAGCAGGAATAGATTCAGTCGCTTTAATTAAATCAACTTTAATTAAATTAATAAACCTTCTCCCCATATAGGGTATCATAGTCCACATTTAAATATTTCAGTTTTCACCAATTTTTAGTTAATAGACATACTAAGCCCTTTTAATATTATAGTGGTGGTGATTATGAATCTGGATGTATGTTTGCTTTTGAACAATGAATATCAGTTGGGTATCCCCATTGTCACCTGAGGTCATTATGTTTAAATTGTTTCTGTGTTTATAGGAGCAGCGGCAAATGAGGGAGTGCTGGCCAACTTCTTCAACAGTCTGCTGAGTAAAAAGACAGGTGTGCCGGGCAGTCCTGGGACACCAGGGGCAGCAACAGGAACGGTCGTACAAGGCTCTGCCAAGAAAACAGGTAAGTTCTTCCTATTCCAGCCTCAACCCCAGGAACAGGTGAATCTCAAAAAAACTGCCATGTATGTGTCATATTTCACCCCAAAATCATAAGGGGTGATAATGCATAATGAAATACTACAATATTGTATTGCAGTGCGTACGATTATTTTATTTTGCTTTGTTTTTAGCAATTAGAGTTTGGGAAAATGTTCTTAATTTTTGAAAATAATGTAAAAATGCAAACAATCCTTATTGTTCTAAAATTGGCCTCAGTTTCTTAAAAGCATGTCCGATTTGCATGAAATTTGGTGTGCATCATCTTAAGATACTCGACTTATTTTTATCTTTAAAGAATTATAATTACTTTTATCATTTTGGAGAGATAGGCCAGTGTCTTTGTGAGTGTGGTCTGTAGTGACTAATTGGCCTTTATCTTTTGAATATGATGTCTAAACTTTAAAACTTGGTACACATGGACAACAGGACATTCTGAGGATGTTTCCCCCCCCCCTGTGATTTTTGGTTGAATTACAACCTGTGCAATCATTCATGAGATTCACCTGATCACCTTTTATCATAATGTCTTTTGTTCCCTCTGGACAATGCTGTTTTATTTTTATTTTTTTTGGAGTTTTGCCTTTACAGCCAGAGAGAGTATCCAGGAGGCATGGGCTAAAAAGCCTGTGTGAGTGACACCACCATGGATGGTGATATCTCATACTCACTGGTTTTCATACCTAGAATAATGTCAAGTTCATATCAACTGCACTTTTCATTTTTTATATTTTGTTTCAGGTGTTTATATGAATTGCTAATATATTAACACATTGCTGTGTTCATTACCCTGCTGTTATGTCCCCATTGTGCTCGGATAAAGAACCACATGCAGTTTTTCTTTCCCTTTTCGTATCCTTCTCATTAAGTTTGCATTTGTGTAGCCGCACAGCATGCTGCTTTTGAATGCACACCAGCATGCAGCACTCATCCACATCCACCGGACTGGTTCCCATCACATAACCATAACCATAACCAACCTGTGTTATTTTCATATACGACAGAAACTACAGGAGATTACTCTGTTTTCTTTCTCTTCTTTCTTCCAAGGGCAGAAGCCGGGTTTGACTGACGTCCAAGCGGAACTGGACCGAATGACTCGTAAACCCGACTCAACGGTAATGGCCAACAACACCCCTGTGACAGAGAACGAGGCATGAGAGCGCCAACAGCATTGTCCACTCTGGAAATCAACATGTAATGACATAAAGGAGAAAAAAAAAAGCTATTCATGACCAAAATTCCCCCCACCTTGTGTGTCAATCAGCAAACAGACCGCGGTTTACTGAAAGTGTTGGGATTCTATCAGATGTATAGGCTCTGATGTTGTGGGGGAAAGAGAGGTAGATATTTGAAAAGATGCAACTGATTTTCTTTGTTTTCATTTCCAGACCCCTTTCTATGTATGTTTGTTTGTTTATTTGTGGCGATTACTTTTTGGCGTGGCATAGGGCAAGTCAGGTGATGGGTGCTCTGTCCTTACAGAGGCAGTCAAACCTCTGAAGTGTGGGGCCTTGCTTAGCTTGGGGATCCTTTAACGGCACCCATTCTTCTCCTCCTGACAAGAGCAGAAACGCACTGCTGCATTCAACGAGCAGTCGCTTCAAGTGTTGCAATCAGCTACAGCTACTGCTAAAAGCCTAAATATATTCAGTGAAAACAAGAAATACTTGCAAAAAGTATATAGTGTGTACAAACAGTTAGATTTATGCTGATGTATTTATAAAAAAGAAAGCAAATCAAGCTTTTATTTTTTTTCTCTGTGTTTTATCAGTGAGACGTTAAGCTTCACTTAACATGGTTAACATCACTGATGTCATGACACTAATGACAAATACCCATTGGACTTAAGCATACAAGAATGGCAGACGCTGCCACCTCTTTGAATTATGTAAATATGCGCTAAATATTTGCTATACGAGCTTTGATTTGATTTTGTATAAAATTGAATTATTTTAACAATTTATGAAGAACTATTTCAGATGAAACCAGCTTTGATGAGTATCAGCTTTTTCTTTTGGCTATGGTTGTTTTTGGAGGAGAGGGGCAGGGCAGCATCTTTCCTAGTATAACTCCCAAGTGCCTGTCATAGTGGAGGTGCTTGACTCCAAAAAAGGAATTGCACTGTAGCATTAACAGTCAATTGTTTTTGGTTCAGCTTCATGTAATTTATTTTTGTTTGTTTTATTTTGGAAATGCATGTCTGTGGTCATTACTTTTTTGCTGCAATTACACGTTTTGCTCACTTCAGTGGCCTAGATTTTTGCTGCCATAGGGAGCTTGCCTTTCTTTCTTTTTGCGAATGTCAGCGTCCACATAAAACGTGTTTAGCGAGACATTTCGTCCCACCTCCCAGTTGGAAATTGTGGCTTAAACCACTGGCGCCATTCTCATGTGGCCAAGTGATAGACTGTAAGTCGTGTCTTTTGTTAGTCCTTACAAATGAGATCTTAGATTTGTTGTTATATGTTACCTGAAGACTGTAAAGTGATTTACGTAAAACATTCCCGATTTCTGTAGATGACCCTGTAGGCGACGCATGTTTGTTTCGTGTGCCCTGCCTCAGTGCCCACTGGAAGTGACGACTTTGCCTTCAGTGTAGCGTTCACTGTTGTCACTCCACATGCTCTGTCTCTTCACTCAGGGTAGTTCTGAGTCCATACAACAGCCTTGTTTGTCTTCATAGTACATTTCTCAACATTTTCTTCCACTACTGATACTGTATCATACTCCTGTTTCAAGCTAATTGTTTTCGGATATCCTTTTGTTTTTTTTTGGTCGCTGAAAATGAAACTAAGTTAGTTGGTTTCATTTGACAAATCATCCACAGACATGATGTAATGTTTTTTCTAAGGTTTTTAACCTTAATGTTGAAGTGGAGAAACTGTAAATGGAGCAGCTAAAGTGGCTTTTAAATGATCATTACATTTTCAGATGAAAAAGGAAAACGCAGAGAATTGGAATCTGGAACCAAAGATGTAGAATCCACATGTTATGTCTATGTCGAGTCGCTGCCCTAAATTCCTCCCAGGTGGCCGCTCTTGGCTGAGCCTGGAGAAGCCATCATTCCAAAACGGATCCTCTGCTTATACTATGGTGGTCTGTGTTCAGTGTCCGATTTTTTTTTTCCCACTAGAGTTTGAAGACTTTGTCCTTTTTTTAAGCTCTTCAAGGGAATAGACCACGGGAAGTGTAGAGTTTACTGTTGTTTTGCATGAACTTGTGTTAGAAATATGAAAAGAAAGATCTCATACCAAACTAGAGAAGGAACTCGAATGAAATGTACATTTCTGCTGCATACTATTGTGTAACGGTTTCCATTTATGATGGGCAGGGCTAAAGCATTTGCTGATATTCAAGCACAACATTAAGTCTGGACTATATATACCTCTTGTTTTAGTGGTTAAGGTTTTTCATCTATTCAGATTGTATAAGAACTTATTGGGGCTGCCACTAATGAAGCCTCTGATCACATATAACATTCGACCTGCTTTCAAATCCGCTCATATAAACCTTAAATGCACTTAAGTATTTCATAGCATCCTCTGCATTTGATGTGTGACTATATTCTCACTGTATAAATATCACTGACACATTCCTGTAAACACAACTCATTTCCCCCCAAAAAACTGAGTTTAATATTATTTCATGGCATTGTAACTTTTACTGGAAGTGAAGAACTGTTAATTAATCTTAGTTAAATTATCAAAAGTAACACATTGTTAGCCATTTAAACATTGTTTTTTTTCCCTCCCTCCACAAAGTTTGACAGTTACTGATTTTAATAGTAGCTTGGTGCAAATGTAAACTACTTAATGGACTAAGAAATTGAAAAACTAACAAGCTGCTCCTGAGATGCCTGAAGTACTTGAAAAAGCTTCTTAACTCAGAACCCATCTGTTTTCCCAAAGGAGATACACAACGGATAAAAGGTCTAAGGATGTCCACCAAAAGAAACAAGTTCACTTGGCTTCAGCTTCATTGATTTCTTTCCCTCAGTTGGGGATGATTGCAATTATATAACCAATAGCACATTTGATATGTTTCATTCAGACTAGGATGAAAGTTGACCGCTTTGTTCTGTATAATCCTTCTAATATGCACTTACCCCTGTAAGAAAGAAAATGTTGAGAAAATGCTCTGGCTTCCTAAATTTCTATACAGGAATTGAAAGACCTTTCTATTCACACAAAGGACTGTTTGTGTGCTATACCTTAAAGTGAGTCTGATTGTATGGCTTTAACTTGATGCAGTATGTGGCCATGTGAAAACTTTTAATGCAAACAAAGATAAGGAAACCTCTTTTTTTTCAGTCCTGGCTTAAATAAAATACAAATCCAGACTACAACTGTCTTGATTTTTTTGCTTATCATGTCAGTTGATTTTTACAAGATGCACAGCTTTTTAGAAGACCACATTACAGTACTTCAGACCTACAAATACTTAATTTAATATTGATCATTTGAAGCATGGTTTAATAGTCGCTACAGTTTTCAGATGGTTGCATGATTTTGGGAACCAAACCAGTTGGGGGCAGCGCTTGTCCCATCTCTAGCCATTATTTTTAGAGACGTTAAATGAAAATGTGTACATGCATATATTTGAATATGTAATCTGTAAGAGTATGTGTATAATGTTATTAGTGTATATATTAGTATTTTATTTATACATATTAGTATAGGCAGCATGTATACTATTGTGAGAACCAAAAATATATTACGGCATAGAGACAGTATTTACAGTTTTTCTAAATCAGTCTACAAGTGGCTTATTAATTGTATAAAGCTGATAAGTACCAATATAACTCTCTAGGTAGGCTGCGCACTAGAGCTTGGAAACTGGCAAGCTGAATTAACATTTATTCATTTAACTAGTTTATTTTGTTACAAATACTTTTTATGAGTAGTAGGTAATTGTTGGTAATCTTTTTTCATTTTAGCTACGAGTATGTAATATACAAGTACTAGTAAAGCGTGAATACTTACAAGCCACAATTTGAACATATAGTAAACAGCATCCCCATAGAATTCAATGTCAAAGCGCTTCAACTGAAGTTGGTTTGAAGTAATAAAGGTTAAACCGGCTTGCCATAGTGACACTTTAAACTGCTGTGTCGTTTCGCGTTTGATGAATCCTGCATTGCCATCTTCACCTGCATAAGAGAAGACAAGAACTCAAAACTTGACGTTTAGAAGTATGACTGTTTTGTGCTTTTGCTTCTCTAAAAACAGTCGTCAGGACTTCACATAAAAAGCCTCTATCCTCACAGGAATGTAGTTTGGAGGGCGGAGACTCGCAACATTTCATTCTGCATCCAGAAACGGTGAAATATGGACACTGCCATGAGAACAGCCGTGATCATTCGAGATCGTTCAGCACTCTTCCCAACAGGATCCGAGCACAGCGCGACGGCAGGAATGGGGCTGGAGATGACGGAGAGGTGGATGTAGTGTTTGTGCTCGGGATCTGTAGGTCATACACACGGCTGGAGTTTACGGTGATCGTTTTGTAACGAGGGTTGTTCTTTGTTGAGACACTGTTTTCTGCCTGGCTGTTTTCAGAGGACCAGGGGACCGCGAACCAGCTCTTATATCTGGGCGGGACGTGGAGATAAGAGTTCAGCATGAGGAATAACGAGGAGACTGAGGGCTTTGATGGAGAGGCCTCCAACACCTCGATGATTTCAGGAGCCAATAGTCCGTATCAGCCGACCACCGAGCCCGTGCACTCCAGAAACGTGTTCAGGGCCATTAGGTGTGACCTGGACTATATCAAATCACATTTCGGTGTTTTAAAAGTTATCGAAGTGGTAAGTTCAAATAGTCACAGTGTTTCTCCGTTCCATGATAAACAAGTTGTATTGGCAACACATTTAGAGTCAGTGAGGTGACATCCTGAGAACAAGTCAAGATGTCTTCATCTTCGGCAGTTTCTCATTTTGTTAGCTTTCTTTCTTTCTTTTCTTTCTTTCTTTCTTTAGATTGTATTGGTGTGAGAAAGACACTTGTCCCATTTTAAGATTGTGAGTAGGACAGCAGAAGTCCTGTCTTCACATGCCATAGTTGTTTTTCTTAATAGTTTAATTTTTTCTTTCTTTCTTTCTTTCTTTTTTCGATTGTATGGTGTGAGGAAAGACACTTGTCCCATTTAGATTGGGAGGACAGCAGGAAAGTCCTTCTTCAAACAATGCCATAGTTTGTTTTTCTTTCCTAGTTTAAAGTTCTTTCTTTCTTTCTTTCTTTCTTTCTTTCTTTCGATTGTATTGGTGTGAGAAAGACACTTGTCCCATTTTAAGATTGTGAGTAGGACAGCAGAAGTATTCTTCAACAATGCCATAGTTTGTTTTTTTTCTTTAATAGTTTTAAGTTCTTTCTTTTAGATGCTCCTTCCTGATGATCGTATTAGTGTAGGCAAGACAAATTTCCCTTTTTTTAATATACGTCAAAACATTCAAGGCAAGACAGATGTCTTCGTCATCCTTTATAAACAAGTGGGCCTCGAACGAAGGAAGCCAGTTCACCACAAGATAACTTTTATTGTCATTCTGGTTTTCCACATAGTTCCGTAGATATTCACTTCCCCTCCTTTTTGTGTATTACATTCTCTCCTATGTCGCGCACGGGAGGCGGAGGCAGTGTGTCCCTTTTGGTCACTCCTTTCGCCCCCGTGTGTGTTGTCGACGAAGTTTAAGCGTAGCCGACTGACGCAGTGTGTGTTCTGTGGCTATGTATGTTGTTACGCCACACTGGCACGTCAAAATCTCTGGAATGCATCAGTGACGGAGGGGAATGTTGCCTGGAGTCTGAATGAATTAACTTTCAGATTGCACATTAGGTCTGCTTGATTGGCAAAACACCCAAAAAGCTATAGAGTCACTGTGGTCAAACTCACAGAAGAGCTTTTTTTTTTTTTGCCTGTGAACCTCTGCCAGATGTTAAAAAAGGAGTGGGAAGCATAAGGAGAGAGAGAGAGAGAAAAAAAAGATGGCTCTCTGTTGTTCTGCTGCCTCAGCAAAAGCAAAGCATCTCAGATCGGGCCCTCATGGTGATGCACAGTTAAGAAACTGCATGCACAGGGGGAAAACCGTGAAACTAAGGAAGTCATTATATGAAACAAGGGCTTGTGTACGCTGCCAAAGGAAACGACCTGTGTGCCACGTACAGAAGTCTTGTCTGCTCAAAGATTGCTTAATGGATCAAGTTTTTCTGCTTTTATGTGCGTCTCAGGGCAAATGATTCAACAGCCACAATTTAATTGGATTTATTAAGTGATAATACTTGGGAGCACACACAATAGCTGAGATAGAGGACATAAGGAGTTACATGCAACACTTGTATCTTCATGAACGCTATGCTGTTTTGTGTGGATCCAGAAGCTTCATTTGCCTGTGGAGTCAGATTACAGGCAGGCATGAGTAGTATAGTAAAGCTCTGTTCATTACTGACCAGAAACCTTAATATCTGTTTTGACTCTTATGTGATAGACTGCAGCTCTTCAAAGATGAGCAAACATGTCTATGCTAGAGGCGGAAATAAAAGTTAACAAACAAGCCTTTAGTTTGTTTAATCATGTTTAATCTATGAGCTGTTACTTTCCTCAGGTAGATAATGCAGTTTGGGGCAGTTTGTTTTGCAGTAATGAACAGGTTAGTGAGAGAGGATGAATTCAAATAAAATGCTGAACTAAAAACTAAACAGGATATGATTCAGAAAGTTCCCACATAACTTTTAAATTGCAGCGTTCCAGTGATATTCCTTGGGGTGTTTTTAGCTGCGACCATAAAATTTCAGATCAATCATTCCACAAAACAGTTTTAATATATTACCCTTATAAGAAAGGCTGTATTGAGCTCTGCTAGTTAGACTTTAGTTGATTTTGTCACATTATCATGTTTTTATGTGGGATTCCTTCGGGTTCTGTGCACTGGATATGTCCTCATTCTGTCCTGCTAACAATCTGAGTGGTATTTAGATTGTTTGGAATGTTTTTGGGGGAAAAAAAGAGCAAATTGATCTGTAGCGCAGAACTTTTCACATGGCTGCATGTTTCCTGCTGTTGACTTGCCAAGGATATTCAACCACGGCTGTTTCTCCATGTACTGGCCAATGATTTACCTAAGGCCCCCGTGGGATGAGGAGAAGTCTTTTTGACTGTTTAATCTTTGCAACGTATGTTTTTGGCCATCTGCAGATGTGGCCTTCTTGGCTAATATCAATGGATCACCCCATTCGATTCACAGATGAAACAAACATAGTCATTGGACTTTTGTATACAGATATAATCTGTTGGGCTTCTACAAAAATATAATTCTTATCTTAGGGGGAGTTTCTTAGGGTTTACATAATGTGTTTTTTTCAAATCTTGACAGAACAGATTGTACGAGGTGTAACCCGTCTAAAAACATTTTAATTATGATAAATAACTATAAAATAAAATATACACTATATACTGTAAAAACTGTACACCACCATTCAAAAGTTATGTACTATTTGTTGATGTTTTTGAAAGTCTCTTATGCTCAACAAAGCTGCAATTATTTAAGCAAAAAAATATAGTAAAATCAGTAAAATTGTGAAATTTTATTACTATTTAAAACAGCTGTTTTCTAAGTGAATATCTGTTAAACTGTAATTTAAAAAGCTGTATTTTCAGCATCATTACTCCAGTCGTCAGTGTCACACGATCCTTCAGAAATCATTTTAATATGCTGATTTGGTGCTCAAGTAACATTTCTTTATACAGACCCCCAACCTATTATCATTTTTAATTTTTTTTTCTTTGGAAATGATTTTCGCAAATTTTTCTACATTTCTAAATTTTTTTCAGGATTCTTTGATGAATAGGAAAATCAAAAGAACTATTTATTAGAAAGAATGCAGGAATGCAGCAGTGAGAGTGGTCTTCAATGAGCCAAAAAAAGCTCACGTTACTCTGGCTACCAGTAGCCGCTTGCATCAAATTTAAGGTACTGATGTTTGCCTACAAGACAACCACTGACACTGCACCATTATACCTAAACTCGCTACTTCAGATTTATGCGCCTTCCAGAAGCTTGCGTTCTGCAAGTGAACGACGCTTTATTGTGCCATCCCAAAGAGGAACAAAATCACTCTCACTGACCTTTTCCTGGACTGTGCCCAGCTGGTGGAACGACCTGCCTATATGAATTTGAGCAGCTGAGTATTTAGCCATTTTCAAAAAACATCTAAAGACACATCTTTTTCGCCACCACCTGACCAACTAATACTAGCACTTACCTATTATATTATATTCTATTCTGTTCTATTCTATTAAAAAAACCTAGCCATGTGTACTGTGCTAGACTAACTGAGACTTGTCACAGCACTTGTATACTGTTGCTCTCTCATTGGTCTGATTACTTTTGTTGTTTTCCTCATTTGTAAGTCATTTGTTTATCCACATTGTAAGTGGATAAAAGTGTCTGCTAAATGAGTAAATGTAAATGTAATACAAATGATTTATAGTTACAATCTTATGTGTGTACTATCACTTTTGAAAATGTAATGAATCCTTGATTAAAAAAAAAAATTAATGGCATATGTGACCCTGGACAACAAAACCAGTATTAAGTCGCTGGGGTATGTTTGTAGCAATAGCCAAAAATACATTGTATGGGGCAAAATTAATGATTTTTCTTTTATGCCAAAAAAAATCAAGTAAAGATCATGTTCCACAAAGATATTTTGTAAATTTCCTACTATAAATATATTAAAACTTAATTTTTGATTAGTAATATGCGTTGCTAAGAACTTCATTTGGACAACTTTAAAGGCGATTTTCTCAATATTTAGATTTTTTTGCACCCTCAGATTCCAGATTTTCAATTAGTTGTATCTCGGCCAAATATTGTACTATCCTAACAAACCGTACATCAATGGAAAGCTTATTTATTCAGCTTTCAGGTGATGTATAAATCTCAATTTCTCAAAAATCGACCTTTATGACTGGCTTTGTGGTCCAGGGTCACATATAAGAAAAAAATCTAGGTATACCAGATGACCTTGCTGATCAAGTAGTTAGTTGCCACTAGTCATTCTTAAATTGAATACTTTGAAATGTTCTTGGTTAGAGATACTCCAAACCCTTTTGTTTTTATATGGCTTTCTTTCTACAACCAGTTTGACCAGGAAGGACCCTGTCAATTAAGGTAGCTTCAGACCTGAAGGGCAAAACTATTGACCTGCGAGTTCTAAAAATGAAGCCACCAGATCCAGATGATTCCACCTTATGTCATTTGGATTCAGTTCTGTTTGTTCTGGATGTTTTTGGTGCTGTCTCAGGCAATGAAGTAGCATCATAAATGTGTCATTTTACCTTAAAGGATAGTTTTTCAAGTTGTGTTTTGATAAGGGCCGCTAAATATAATGAAAGAGCTCTCTCTGTAATGTAGCGAGTTTATGGACTTACCAGATGTTTTTGGCCTCTCCACTCCCTCTCACAAAACTTATGTAATGTGGAGAGCTTGCTTGTCTGCAAACATCTCAAAGGTTAAGGAATAGTGCTTTAAATTTTGTGCAAAGAGCAGTTCCCTTCAGGCGAGGAAAAGACTGTTGGGTGGGAGCTGGAAGGCTCATTTCCGTTTAAGGAGGCGCTCTTGGAACACAATGCAAGCTGTCAGACCAAGCCTCCCACCATTAATTTTCTGGACACAACAGATGGCGTGTGTACAAACTGGGGATTTGACTCCATGTGGCCATTGCTACAAGGAACTTGCTGATTGCCTAATCTAGGGGGCTCTGAAGGATGGCAGAACGAGGGTGGGGAGTGACGTATAATCATTACTTAAAATCTTGGGCTTTCTGTATGCCTGACACCTGCTGCCTTTTGGGATGCGGGCCATACTGCGTTTATCAAGAGCAATGACCTCATCTCCAAATGCATATCTTTAGTCTGTCTTTTTGATGGGGCATGACGGCCAACTGAAGTGATGCTGGCTCTGCTAGCACTATGACAGTAACGTTTTGATGTGAGCGGTCATTTATCTTTGGTCCACACTTCCTTAATGCGATCAGTGCAAGTAAGCCGGATGAGATAGAGAAGGGTTTGCATTGTGTTAGTAGGGCAATAAGCTTACATGAGGTCAGCCTTCGTTTGAAATTCTGTGGAAATATTAAATGATGTTGTAGCTAATAAGATATGTTGCCAAGTCCAAGGTTGGGTAGTATTAAACAGATATTTCACCCAAAAATGAAACTTCTGCCATCATTTACTCACCCTCATGTTATTCCAAACCTCTAGGACTTTCTTTATAACATAAAAGAAGATATTTTGAGACATGTCTCAGTCTTTTGTTGTCCATACAATTGACATCAGTGAACACCAAACCAGTTTGGTTACCAACATTCTTCAGACTATCTTCTTTATGTTCCGAAGAAAGAAAGAAGTCAAACAGGCTGGAGTGACATGAAGGTGAGTAAATGTTGAACTATCTCTGTAACAAGGCACCTTACCCCACCTTGAGATTTACTGTTGTTTGCTTTGAATAAATGGTTCAGTGGCAAGAAATCAACCAAACAGGAGGGAAGTAATGTAAATCGTATTTATCATCTTATGCCATTACAGCAACGTCAGCAAGTTCAAATGAAATAATCATAAGAATTGTATTGTAAATGTGTGAAAACATCTGAAGAAATGTATTTTCTAGTCCAATTATTTACAAGTCTTTACAACCCACGCACACACACACATATATATAAATATATATATAATATATATATATTAATATTATACACAGTATGTATACACTGCTGTTCAAAAGTTAGGATCAGTAAGATTTTAATGGAGTTCTTATGCCTCACAAAGGCTGATTTTTTTAATCAAAAAATACAGAAAAACGTTAAATGGAAATATTAATTGCATTTTCATAATAGGGGTTTCCTATTTTAATATAAGTTAAAATATTATTTATTCTGGGACGCAGCTGTGATTTTCATCAAGCCATAATCCAGTCTTCAGTGTACACATGAATCTCAGAAATCATTCTATATGCTGATTTATTATCAGTGCTGAAAACAGTTAAGCTGCTTAATATGTATTTTGGAACTGGGCTACTTTTTTCTTTGATTCTTGATGAAAAAAAGTTAAAAAGAACGCTTTTGGCAAAATATAACTATTTTTAACAATATAAGTTCCCGTACTACACGTTTTATCAGTTTTATCCACGGCTATACATGTGAGTGTGTTTTATGCTGTTGTGGTATTGTGAATCAACCAGTATTAGTTTCTAAATTAAATAAAGAGAAAAAAAAACTGGACTCTGACCTAAACTTTTGAATTGTAGTGTATATTGTAACACAAAATGTCTATTTTCAATAAACACTGTTATTTTTAACTTTTTATTTATCAAAGAATCCTGGAAAAAAATATCAGCTTCCAAAAATGTTACCACCGCACAACTGTTTCCAACATTGATCATAAATCAGCAATTAGAATGAATTATGAAGGATCATGTGATGTAAATATATACAGTGGGTACGGAAAAGTATTCAGACCCCCTTAAATTTCACTCTTATATTGCAGCCATTTGCTAAAATAAATTAAGTTAAATTTTTTTCCTCATTAAAGTACACACAGCACCCCATATTGACAGAAAAACACAGAATTGTTGACATTTTTGCCAGATTATTAAAAAAGAAAACTGAAATATCACATGGTCCTAAATATTCAGACCCTTTGCTGTGACTCATATATTAAACTCAGGTGCTGTCCATTTCTTCTGACCATCCTTGAGATGGTTCTACACCTTCATTGAGTCCAGCTGTGTTTGATTATACTGATTGGACTGATTAGGAAAGCCACACACCTGTCTATATAAAGACCTTACAGCTCACAGTGCATGTCAGAACAAACGAGAATCATGAGGTCAAAGGAATTGCCTGAAGAGCTCAGAGACAGAATTGTGGCATGGCACAGATCTGTCCAAGGTTACAAAAAAAATTACTGCTGCACTTAAGGTTCCTAAGAGCAAATTGGCCTCCATAATCCTTAAATGGAAGACGTTTGGGCCAACCAGAACCCTTCCTAGAGCTGGCCGTCCGGCCAAACTGAGCTATCGGGGGAGAAGAGCCTTGGTGAGAGAGGTAAAGAAGAACCCAAAGATCACTGTGCTGAGCTCCAGAGATGCAGTCGGGAGATGGGAGAAAGTTGTAGAAAGTCAACCATCACTGCAGCCCTCCACCAGTCGGGGCTTATGGCAGAGTGGCCCGACGAAAGCCTCTCAGTGCAAGACACATGAAAGCCCAAATGGAGTTTGCTAAAAAACACCTGAAAGACTCCAAGATGGTGAGAAATAAGATTCTCTGTTCTGATGAGACCAAGATAGAACTTTTTTTGGCCTTAATTCTAAGCGGTATGTGTGTTGAAAACCAGACACTGCTCATCACCTGTTCCAACAGTGAAGCATGGTGGTGGCAGGATCATGCTGTGGGGGTGTTTTTCAGCTGCAGGGACAGGATGACTGGTTGCAATCGAGGGAAAGAGGAATGCGGCCAAGTACAGGGATATCTGGACGAAAACCTTCTCCAGAGTGCACAGGACCTCAGACTGTGCCGAAGGTTTACCTTCAAACAAGACAATTACCCTAAGCACACAGCTAAAATAACGAAAGGAGTGGCTTCACAACAACTCTGACTGTTCTTGAGGCCCACCAGAGCCCTGACCTTAAACCCAATTGGCATCTCTGGAGAGCCCTAAAATGGCTGTCGGTCCAAAGTGTTACCATCCAACCTGACAGAAATGGGAGGCTCTGCAGGGAAGGATGGAGAGGATCCCAAATCCAGGTGTGAAAAATTGTTGCATCTTTCCCAAAAAGACTAATGGCTGTATTAAATCAAAAGGGTGCTTATTCTAAATACTGAGCAAAGGGTCTGAATACTTAGGGACCATGTGATATTTCAGTTTTTTTTTAATAAATCTGCAAAAATGTCAATTCTGTTTTTTTTTTTTCTGTCAATATGGGGTGCTTGTGTACATTAATGAGGAAAAAAAATTTACTTAAATTGATTTTAGCAAATGGCTGCAATATAACAAAGAGTGGAAAAATTTAAGGGGGTCTGAATACCTTCCGTACCCACTGAAGCTTGTGCTCATAGACACTCAAAAAATGCAATTGTATAATATATGCATTTTACCTAATTACTTTGTTAAAAAAAGGAAAGGAGGAAAGTGTTAAGTCTTTTTGTATGGTATCAGGTGATTACTGCCATCTTTAAAGGGGTCCTATTATGTTTTTTCACTTTTTCAACTTTAGTTAATCTGTAATGTTGCTGTTTGAGCATAAAAAAAATATACAAAGTTCAAAGTCCACTTCAAAAGGAGATATTTTATTTAACAGAAATCACTTTTCAAAAACTACAACGAACGACTCGTTTGAACTACAACACATATTTTCCGGGATTTGTGATATCACAAATGTCGACGAATGGGATGAGACCTGGTTGAGCTGCACTAGAGAAGGCCACGAGTGTTATTATCACTATGTCAGAGACACGCTAGCTTTCCCAAGGCAGTCGAACTTAGAGTGGTTACAATCACCAGGTTTAAATCACGCTCAAATTGATTTGATTTTGACGCAATATTTAGTTTTAACTAAATTTAAAGTCTGAATTTGTTGGCCGACTATCTCTGTCATTCCATTAGCAAGCCCTTGTCCAGCTCTTTATTCATCACAGAAATCATTCTTTTCGCAGGGAGGTTTCCACATTGTGCTTCCAATCCTAGATGTGTGCAACATTTTATTTAGCGTCTGCCGTATGACAGCATCCGGTCCGGGCCAGCTGGAAATGCTGTGCCCCTGTCTAGATGTTGGAATGTTTTGTGGCAGTGGTTCTGTCTCCCCTGTTGGAGCGGGCCAACCTGTAATCTGTCTGAGGTTTTGTGCTGGAGAGTCAAGGCTGCATAACACCTAAATAGCACGTTAACCTCAGAATTCTTCCCATGCTGTGGTGTACTGACGAATGCGGGAGGAAAACATCGGTGAACCCTCTGCGACTTCGGTAGGGTTCAACATACTCTGCAAGGCCCTGTTATGACCATGTGGAAAACGCATTACAAAGTAAACCCTGAATGTAGATGAGTCATTTATACCTTGAAACAGCTTTTCGAGAAATACTTTCTTGTGGTTTTTCACTGCTCTACACAAAGGACTGCATTGTATTATGTTGTTGTCTTAAATCAGACACCGTGATTTGCACTGGGATAAATTTGATTTGTTGTATAATTTAAGTCAACATCAGATGTTACATTAATTTTCAGCTCGATAAAATAAAGTGAGTTGTTTACTGCTGGGACAAATGCTTCTTGTTTTGTTCTAAAAGGGTCGGTTTTCTCCTTTCTGTTGCAGGTCCTTGCTCTCATTTCTTTCATCTTCATTGAGACCATAATGATGTGCTCGCCCTGTGCCGGCGTCTACCTCTTTGAGTTTGTCAGCTGCAGTGCCTTCGTTGTCACAGGTGTCTTGCTCCTCATCTTCAGCCTGAACCTGCACACCAAAGTGCTCCATATCAACTGGAGTCTAACAGTATGTATAGTTCTTATCAAGATCCACACAACCTTACAAAATCCTTTACAACGTTAGACTTTTAAATGTATAATTTGCCCCAATTTTTTTTTTGCAATTTATTCACCCTCATTTAATTTCAAACTTGTATGACTAATTTTAATTTAATTTAACTTAACTTAACTTAACTTAATTTATAGTGCTTATTTAATTGTGTTTTCTGTCAGTTTCTGATGTGTATTTATCTGAGCATTGAGAGGAAGTGTTTGCCTTGAAGATATTTTTGCTGTGTAACTACTTTTCCTTCAATCCATTTTTAATGGCATAATATTTTAAGAGGCACTTGTGATGATAGATTACCGAGGCAGAAGTTACTTGTGACGATTAGCTGTTTACATAAATGGAAGAAGTTTTTTGTTGCCAAGACATGCCAATAACTCTGGCTTTTTAGAAAGCAAGCCTCTCTCTTGCGTCCAGTGCTGCTGAGGAGGAGGCCATGAACACGGGTTCATATTGCTCAGAATGAAGCTTGTGTGCTCATAGCTCTCATTAAACCCGCTTCTAGCAAACATAAATGGCTGCTCTTGGGAGATGAATTTACTGATTCACTGAAAGATTAATAAGGCATGGTTCCTTTTGTCTCCCTGCCTATACACACACACACACTCACTCACACACACCACAAAGCTCAGCATAATTGGACCTCAGTGCTGTGGATCTATTACAGAGCTTATGATGGAAAAAGCTGTAGAGTTTTATTTCCAGAGCTGTGCACGAACCAAGAAAAGTAACAGCAACTCACATCCAACCATAACTATTGCGTTGCATTATGATATACTGAAGAATATGTGCTTAACCTCACATAGACAACAAGGAAGTGCCTCTGGCACTAAAAGTTTGAATTTCAGTGTTTTACTACACCCAAATGTAGACAGAGAAAATTGGACCCCTTTTTACAAACTGGTGTAAAAAAGTCATATATTTATGCATTTAACCTCAATAAATCATATATAAAGAAAGCTTAGAGCATCACATTTTGATTTAGGACAAGGCCTTTACTCTAAGTGCTTTTTTGTGTTGGCTTTTTGCCACTTTTATAGAAGTGCTTTTTAAAAATTGCTTTTTAAAAAGTGTTTCTCCTCTTCTCTAGTTGCTTCCTAATCTAACTAACTCATAGACAGATTGCTTTTGTTCCTCCTTTGTAAGTCACTTTGGATAATTTCATTTAATTTATTAAGGATAGAATTTCATTTTTTTTTTCAGTGGATAAATGACAGGAAATGGTGGGGTAAGAAAATAAAACGAGATCAGGAAATGATGAGAGCTGAATTCAAACTTAAATACCTCACATGAGCATCAAAGCTCAACTTGCTAGATCACATGAACCACATTTTGGCTGATGGGAGAGATGTTAAACAGGGTGAGAGTGTATGCTTTTGTGTATTTTGAATACTGACGGATTGGGGTTTTCTTGGTATTGCTATGGCTCATTGGAAGATCTATGATCTTTAGGATCATTTCAGCTGTGGTGGGGCTGAGGTTTTGGACTGAGCATAATCTCCTGCCAGTTGGACCCCATGGGCGCAGGCCTCTCATTTGTTCTGGAATGGATGCACTGGGAGGGGGGCTCTCCTCCCCTCTTTCGTGTTTGTATCTCCAGCTTGCGTAACTTCACCACTGCTGTGCTTCAGAAACTTTCACATAACGCAGTGCTAAAAGTAAACTATACTTTTTGGTCTTGTAATTGTGGCCTCTGTCTCAGAAGAGGGTTTTTTCCTTTTGAGAGAAAATCCTCCCAAACCCAGCGGCAATTCAACTTCTTTCTATAAAGAGCAGAAATGTGGATGGTAGAACTTTTAGGTCTTAAAATCAAATGTTTGTGCTAAATCCGTTATCTTCTAATGTTGATTTAGTTTAAATAGCGGCAGATCGGAGCGTATACACATACAACTAGCTGGTAGTTTCTTGTGGCAGTTGGTTTTGTGGTGGACGATTGCACAGCACCCCCTATTCCCTTGATTGCTTTGATGGTGTGATTCAGTGCCAGGCTCAAAGGGGGCTGGCATAGTGACTGACATTATTGAAAGTGATAGGTCAGTAGAATGAGCGCATTCAGCTCGTGGTGGTACGCTGGCACCATTGTACCCATTAACAAACCATCTCCAACCACACACACATACATATACAGAAAAGCATGGCCAGTGTTCATTGAGCACAACGAAAAATAGACAGGGCATTTTAATAGAAAGTGAGGAAAGATTTGACTGTGAGGTGACGGGATAATGATTGGTTTTACATTGTGTGCTTTAATGGAATGGCCACTCTGAGACTTGAGAAGCTTTGCAGTGAACCGATGATTATGTGTCATTACTGGACACGAGCATGAGGCCAATTGTGAGATGGATAAAGATGCATTAAAGACGTGTAATTTGGAAATCTAACTGATAAAGACTAAATTACTATTATTGAACTATGTAAATGTACTTTCCTTTTTAATTTTTTCTCATATTCTAATATCAGAATGATTTCCCATCTAGTACCACCTTTTATAGTGATGGGCCTGTTGGAGGATAAAGGTTAATAATGTATCATGCTGTTTGTCCACACACACACACAGCATCCGAGAGCACCAGCACACCAGCGGAAGGTCCAGGAAAAGCTTTTAGCAGCTTCATTTAAAGCTAAAGTCTCGCCACTGAGGCGGATAAAGAGATATGACTGAACGTTCAGGATTCTGGTTATTTTACTCAGCAAATCTGGAATGAAATTAGTTTTTTTTTACATTTCCAAGATCTATGGGCCTCCTGTTGCTTAAAGCAGTGTCGTAACGCAGTATTCACGCACCACTGAGAATATTTGGCACAGGCTGTATACTGTTAAGACCCCACCTAACTCATGCATGTATACATTTTTTGCATTGATTCTCTGCTTAAATATGTTTCTTGTGCATATAGTTTTATTTTTTTACAATTTAAAAACTCTTCTTTTTCTTTTTCTTTCTTTCTTTCTTTCTTGCTGTCTTGCTTTCATGTGCGTTCTTTCTTCTTTCTTTCTCCTTTTCATTCTCTCGTTCTTTGTCTTTCTTTTCTTTCTTCTTCTTTTCTTTTTAATATATTAAAAAATCTAACTAATTCCTGTCATGGCAAAAGTTACTTCATGTGATCTTTCATATGATCCTTCATAAATCAAAAAAATCAAACAACATATCTTACTATTATAGATGTTGAAAACTATGGAAGCCCATTTCCGCCACAGAAAAAATAAAACTTTTTTTTATTTCTTTCTCAAATGGGCGAGATATATAACTGTAATTGTGCGAGTTATAAAGTCAGAATGTGCGAGATTAAACTGCGCAATTGCGAGCAAAAAGTTTGATTTGTGAGATAAAAGTTGCATTATACCTTTTTTTATTATTTTTATTATGTGGCGGAAATGGGCTTCCATAGAAAACTAAATATTTTTGTGGAAACCTTGATTAATTTTGTGTCCGGATTCTAGCATTTATTTGATATTCTTTTGTGTCATTATAAATATCTATTATTATATGTGACCCTACCACAAAAACCATCTTAAGTCGCTGGAGTATATTTGTAGCCATAGCCAAAAATACATTGTATGGGTCAAAATTATTGATTTTTCTTTTTTGCCAAAAATCATTAGGGTATTAAGTAAGGATCATGTTCCATGAAGATATTTTGTAAATTTCCAACCATAAATACATAAAAACAGAATTTTTGATTAGTAATATGCATTGCCAAGAACTTAATTTGGACAACTTTAAAGACGATTTTCTCAATATTTAGATTTTTTTCTGCTCCCTCAGATTCCAGATTTTCAAACAGTTCTTTCTCGGCCAAATGTTGTCCTATCTTAACAAACCATACATCAACGAAAAGCTTATTTATTCAAGGATGTATAAATTTATTCAGATAAATGTATTTTTATTCAGATGATGTATAAATCTCAATTTAAAAAAAAATTCACCCTTATGACTGGTTTTGTGGTCCAGGGTAACATATTATAAATGCAAATCAATTTAATTCATCCTTGCTTACAATGTTCCAGTAATATTATAAAACAGGTCCATTTCAAGTACAGAGATCATCAGTCCTTTGTTAACAACGTGGAGGGCCGCAGTGACTGTTAAATACATCAGAGATCTGAACCCAGTGTGAACACTACATTTCCCAGTTTTAGACCCCTCCTGAGATCAGTTTGCTTTCTCTACATGCAGCCTGCCAAAACACACACACACACACACACACTACTGAAAGTACATTTTAAGAAAACTCATGACTGCTTTTGTTTGTGTTCAGTTTCATATTAGGTTACCTGCATTAAATGCTTAATCATTGAATGTAAACTTCCATCAAGCTAGTAATGTATATTTATAACTAAATAATTCTGTGGACGTTTGTTCCACCTCAGGCATATGCTTTGCGTTCTTACGCTTAGAATATTTTAAGCGTGTCAGCAGTTTTTAGCATTAAGTGTGTTTCAGTTTGGTTTGGCTTGCATTTGATCCATCTGTTGAAGTATGTGTGAAGGCAAAGGCTGGTTTGGCATGTGCTTGAATGATTGAGACCGTATCCTGGTTTTAGCATATAGTTAGTGTTCTATATTGCGTGTGAGATGGGCATGGGTTCGCTTGAGTGAGTGTGGATGAGAGAGAGCGAGAGAGAGTATCATGTGAGACAGTGTGTGCAATCACTCCCATCATGCATTTTGTCACATGGGTGGCCATGCCTAAGTCACGCTGGAGTGCTTATTGGCTGCACACAGACGAACCACCCAGCTTTATCCCTTCTCCTCCTCTCAGAGAGTGTATTTATGGAGGTTTTAAGGATAAAGAAAGAGAAAAGGAGACTTTAATGTTCTGTATTGTAAGGAATCTGGATGTGAACCACCCGTTATTTTTAAATAATGAAATAAAATAAAATTCTGTAATATATGTTTGTAATTTGCGTGTGTGTGTGTGTGCGCGTGCATGTTTATGACACAAATTTGTATAATGACATGGTTATGACATAGGTATTACAACGAGATGCACAAAGTTTTCTGTGAGTGGTAGGTTTAGGTGTAGGGTGGGTGTGGTGCGATAGAAAATACAATTTGTACAGTATAAAAACCAACATGTGTGTGTGTGTAATCTTTTTCAAAGATTTTCATGATGCATCTTAAGTGTACTTTTACACAACAACACCAATGTACTAAAAACTGAAAAGTTTACCTTTTGTGTTCATAAACTTATATATGCAGACAACGGCATTGTCAAAATGATCCCTGTTCACAAATATTTGTGAAAAAGACTAAAATATTATCTTAAGAAATGTTCAATACACCACAAAGGGGGGGCCTAATGGTTAGAGAGTCAGACTTTTACCCGTAAGTTCGGGTGTGCGGCCTCGGTACTAAGCGAGGGATTGTAGGTGGGGGAGTGTCACTGTTGACATTATATTGTTTATATTATGTATATGTTGTTTACTTTTATCTGAGACCATTTTTGTTGAAAACTACGTTGCATTAGATTTGGTGACCAGTGCTCTCTTCCACCCTCAATACCAGGACTGAGGTGAGACCCTTGAGCAAGGCACCGAACCTCTAACTGCTCCCAAAAATGCTGCAAAAAATGCCTACCCACTGCTCCGGTGTGTGTTCACGGTGTGTGTGTGTGTTCACTACTCACTGCTGTGTGTGTGCACTTGGATGGGTGAAATACAGAGCACAAATTTTGAGTATGGGACTGACACCATACTCGGCCACATGTCACATCCTTTTCCTTTTTTAAACCAAATATTTAATTTTCCAAGGCATAACAGTTCAAAATGTCTTTCAAACTGGCCCTGTGTCAGCAGGACATCTTCAATAGTTGAACTCTGGCCTGTGATTAGATCAATTCCTCATCCAGCAGATGTGTGTCATACTGCATGTCCTGTACAGCTGCCTAGAGCTGAGAGGAGCAGACAGTCTGTGTTTACTTGGAGACATCAAAGTCAGTGGGTCGTGCTGCGTCGGCCTGTGATGTGAAATTTGAGGTGCCAGCCACTGAGGTTGTGCTTTGAAGGGCTTGTTACATTTCACCCCCCACAGAGTCATGGCTTAGACAAAACCCACGTCCATTCCAGACTCAGGAGGAGTGAACAGAGAAGGATTTGGCCTCATTTCAGAAACCTCCAACTGGTTCTTCTCATCCTCACTCTCTCCTGAGAGCTTGGACTCTGATTTGTTACAGTATTAAAACTGTAAACTGTGACGTTACTGTTACAAAGTGCTGGGTGTATTAATAGAGGGAAAACTGATAGTAGTAATCAAAAATAGGAAAGAGACGTTCTTTTGAACTTTTTCTATTCATAAAATAATGCTAAAAACAGTATCATGGTCTCCACAAAAATATTAAGCGGTACTAATGTTTTCAACAGTGGTAATAAGAAATGTTGCTTGAGGCACAAATCAAAATGATTTCTGAAGGATTTCATGAATGTTGCCCAGCAGGCACAGGATGTAACGTCAGGTTGACGTTGGACATGATGTTACACAGACGTTGCATTTTGGTTGAGAATGAAAATCTATTTGACGTCAATTTGACATCGACTTGGCATTGGATTTTTGTTACACAACCTAAAAACAACAAATATCAACATCAGCTGACATCGGTATTGGACATTGATATTAGACATTGAATCGACATTGAGTTTTGGTCACCTGGCATCGCAACCGAAATTTAACCAAATATCAACGTCTTACGACGGTGTGCGCCTGCTGGGTTGTAAGTAAATAGTGCATTTGCTTGCCCCCTGCCTGTCACCCTACATCACTGCAGTCAGCATAGCCACACCTCGCTGCCAGCTAGCTACTTGTTTGATCATTAAAGGTTTACTTATAGTTTGATCAACTCTTTAACTTGTGAAGGTGTAAACGTGTCTGTTGATATCACTTCCCTTATGGAAATGTTATTATTTAATGAACTAACCTCTATGAGCACATACACACAGATAATGGTTGCCCCTCCTTCTCTGTTTGTAGACATAATTTGTTATTTGAAGGAGATTCGTCTCTCTTCTCCTGGAACAAAACATGACAATGAAAGTATATGCGTTGCTTGTGTGTGTTATTGCGTGTGGAGAGATGTGTAAATTTACAAATTTCAACACCAGTCCCACATTTAAATGTGCTTGTCAAAAAATCCCAAAACTTAGTAGCGTATACAAACCCACGTGCCTTGTATGTTTAACAGATCAGAGGTCATTTTGAAAACATAATGTATACACTGTGCAAAAGTTTTTTTTGTTAGTTTTTTTTCAGCAGCCAATACTCCAGTCTTCAGTGTCACATGATCCTTCAGAAATCATTCTAATGTGCTGATTTGGTGCTCAAAAACTTGAACTTATCAATCTTGAAAAGAGTTATGCAGCTTAATATTTTTGTGGAAAACATACTTTTTTCAGTATGCTTTAATTCTCTTATTCTCTCTTGCAGGATCTGATCAACACTGCCACCAGCACCTTGTTCTTCTTTCTGGCTTCAGTGGTTTTGGCAGCTCTCAACCATAAAACTGGAGCAGAGATCGCAGCTGTGGTATCTATCCCCTTACTCAGCGCTTTATTTCATGAATTCTGTCGCTGTGCTTGTGGGTGAATTCAAATGTTTAGTCATTTCTCAAGTATTTGAAGTGGGCCCTAGTCTGCCGGGGTTCTGATGCCCTCAAGTGGCTGAAATAGAGTAAGCACATAGTCATTCCTGGAGACAGGAAGACAAAGGGAAGTTCTGAGCAGTCATAGTCGCCATCAACCTAAAGGTTTTACATGTTTTTCTTTAGTTCTTTGATTTTTAATACTGAAAATCGCACTGCTTCCTCTTTTCCTCTTTCTCCATCCCACTTCTCTTTTCACTCAGTTTTGTTTTTCTTTTCCTCTTGTGTTTCTATTCCAAAATTCACAATGTGTGTCAAGTTTTTACTTGAGTTTTATCACTCATTACAAATTCCCACATAATTTAGTTACACATTAACTTCATGTTTGTAAAATATTTGAGCCTATTTGATCATGTTTTAGCTGTCAATAAGACACACTCAGCTCTGTTTAAATCTGTTTCACAGAATAACTGGGAGCCCTTTTCCACCTAAAATCATAAAAGATCAATAATCGTGAGATAAAGTTTTTAAATTAGAAATCTCAGATACAATGTAGCAGTTGTGAGATTTTAAATCAGTTATCTTTACTTTGAGACCAGAAACAGGCTTTCATAAAATTCCATAATTCCACAGATTTTCCCCTAAAATCAGCGCAGAAAATGCCAAAAAGTCCATTGCCTCCATCTGGGATCGCTCATTATGGTGTGTTATAACTGAAGCCACTATGAACATCTCATATTATGCACATACCTTTCTAGTTAGTTTGTCTGTTTTGGTTGAGGCTGCTGACCTCTTATGACTGTGAAGAGGTTTGTTGTAGATGGCTCAGTGAAGAGAAGTAATTCCCAATATTGATACAGGATCAGGTTCTCTTACTGAGATCCTGACCTTTATGATTTTAGACACTTCAAGAATGACCTGAGATCAGCAAAATATCCACCAACACCTTGGAAGTCAAAGGCTGGGGATTTGGGCTAAGAGTTTTATGATACAGATGTTCTCAGCAGGAAACCACTTTAACACCCGGGGATTTTTCTGAACCACAGGGCACTGCAAAATTCCTTCAGCCCTCACAGCCTGCCAGAGACATGGAGTATTTGCTGTTATCTGCCTCATATTGAAATTTACTAGAAAACAGATCTATATTATTTAGACATATAGTAGATGTAATATGTACGTCACTTAAAGAAATGGTTTATCCAAAAATGAACATTTGCTGAAAAATTACTCGCCCTCAGGTCATCCAGGTTAGAAGATTAGAAACTTGCTCATCACCTGCTTATCAATGGATCCTCTGTAGTAAATGGGTGCCGTCAAAATGAGAGTCCAAACAGCTGATAAAAACATAAAAATAATCCACAAGTAATCAATACGACTCCAGTTAATGTCTTCTAAAGTGTAAAGCGGCATGTTTGTAAGAAACAAATCCATTATTAAGGCTTTTGAACTTAAAACTGTTGCTTCTGGTCAAAGTACCTGTCCATTATCCATAATAACGCTTCCTCCAGTGAAAAAGTCCATCCCCTGTTGTTCTCTCACATCAAAATCTACTTGTTTGTTTAGAACTGCTTTGGACTTTATCTATTCTGTGCATATTTACTTCAGATTCAGATGAGACAACTTTTTCACTGACGAAAGCAATATTATGTGTAGAGGATTCGTATTTTAGCCAAAAGCAACAGTTAAAAACATGTTAATGATGGATTTATTACAAACTGCTTTTCACTTAACAAGGCATTATTTGATGGACTGGAGCCCTGTGGATTATCGTGATGTTTTTATCAGCTGTTAGGACTCTCATTCTGACGGGCATCCATTCACTTCAGACGATCCGTTGGTGAGCAAGTGATGTCCAATTTCACCAAATCTGTTCCGATGAAGAAACAAACTCTTCTACATTTAGGATGGCCTGAGGGTGAGTAAATTTTGAGCAAATTTTTCTTTTAAGCCTTCATAGTTCAAAGATGAAAACTTTCCCCTTCAGTTTTCTTGTGTATAAATAGTTGTTTTGTGTGTGTTTACATTCAGATTTTCGGGTTCCTAGTGATGGGTGTGTACGGTCTGAACACATTTTTGGCAGTACGGAGATGGCGTCTCGGGGACTCGCGAGATGGACCCCTGCAGACCAGCGAGTACATCCGTGCCCGCACAGCCTCACGGGGAGAGGTGGAGTCACGGCCTGAGCTACAGTAAAGCACACAGGCAGACCAATGAAGACTGAGACAAGCAAAGCTCCGTCTGCATTCCTGGCACAGTGTGCTCTTTCATATCCTCGTGATGGGAGTCTGACGAGCGGCAGTCAGGAAGAGCGCTTACAAACAAACAATTGCGTGAACAGTCTAAAATGGAACAAACCTCTGGCATCTTCATCAGTCTCAGGCCAGCATCTTTTGACTTTATACTTAAATACTGTATATTTATGTTAATTAAGGGCTTTACCTTATAATGATCTGGATAATTATTGCCTGAAACTCACTCCACTGTGCTCCTAAACTCCCAGCGGGGAAAGGTTTTAATAATGCCTGCAATAAAACCCGCTTCTATTTAGCTCTGCATTCTATTTAGAATGCAACTATGCCTTAAATGTCTTATCGAGGATTAAAAATAACTATACAGAATGGAATAATGGAAATGAATGGTTGCTAAATAGACTGATCTAAGTGATCTTTCTGACTGAAATGTAATGGGAATTTGTAGGAATGTTTATGAGCAAAAACAATAAAAAATAAAAAAAATTCTCTGCCATTGTGTTCCTGTATCAAACACATCTAGTAAACTGCCGTTGCATTGGGCTGTTTTTCTGTAGAGATGAAGTGACTAGATGATAGGAGCACCAGTATTTATTTTAATGTTAATTATTTTTTGTAATACCACAGCTTTGGTTGCTACATTGTATCAAATGTAGAATTTCACCTTGTGAATGTGTCCCTGCATTGCAACAGACAGTTACAGCTTTCAGATTGTCTGTGTGGGTGAAGGGAGGTGTGAGTTTATGAAACTTTTTAGTCTATTCTTTAGATGATACAAATGTTTAGTTACTAAATCGTGTGTGCATAGTCTGTTGGTCATTTTTGTTGTTTGTAATATTTTCTCTACTCCACTGTGTACTCCAAGTTATCTGTATATGTCGATTTAAGCAAGGGTAGAGTTTTTGAAGAAGGTGTATATATTACGTATATGTGCGTGACATTTTACATTTCTGAAGGTTTCCTATTTGTATGAATTCTGACACTAATAGACTGTATTTGAAGGAACAAGTGTACTGCAGTACATATGAATGCATTAGCTAAACTGTGTATCTTTTTTCTGTGTGCTTTAATCATAGAGGCTTTATTAGTCGAAACCCTTGGACACTAATGTTACGACAACATTAGCAGAATAACTGCTTCATTGGGTGTGAAATTCAAACATTTTATTTGCACGCTCTGATGAAAGTGGTAAAATGATCTGTTTTCTGACGTGACGCTTTGTTGACCTTCTAATGGGTCTTTTTGAAAAGAGTATCATAGAATGACATCGGGGGGAAATTAAATGCATCTTTTAACACAGACTTTAAGGCATAGTGCAATTGTTCATGATTTGTTTTTCACTAGAAAATGCTAATTTGCAATATTCGTTTATATATTCATACTTATGTCTTATTTTAAGTTTTTAAATGAAGTCACTTTTATGTTTTGGAATAAGACCAATGTTGAAATGAAGTCATTTTGAGTATAATGTCTCACATTATAGACATTGATCAACACTGTGTGGGCTTGAAAACGTTAAAAGACAATCACAAGAATGATTTTTGTCTTAATGAGGACTCTGCATTAATGTACTGAAGTCACTGAGTATTTGTCCTATTTTGAAAGCAATACTGTGTTGCTTATGCTTTAATAATGTGTAAGAGCTTTCACTGTGCTTTGACTTTGTGCTAAACTTCTTATTGGAAGATTTTAGCATCAAAATGATTCCTGATTTTGACCTTAAAGCTGCAATCCGTAACTTTTTTGTGTTCAAAATGTACAAAATGTATATAATAAGCGAATACACCATGAATCCATTTACCTAACCGTGTGTTTGGCTTTTCCTGAATCACTACGGTGCACCTATAATAAGTGTTTATATTCGGACTATTAGACTGGTTCGGGTAGGTACCGCTGCGGAGTAGCCCAATACCTGCGTGATTCGCCATAGACATAAACAGAGAGAAGTAGCTCCGGCTACTATGTTCTTCCGCAAGACGCACGCAGTTCTGTTTATGTTTATTAACCGCTAGAGCGCCAAAAGTTACGGACTGCAGCTGTAAGGTTTGAACTGTGTTTTCAACTCATAAATCATTGAAGTGTTTCAAAAGAAACTTAAGTTGACATTTTGAGGGAGTCAAATGATTTGACATTTCCCGTATTCAAGAAAGCAATGTTTTATTCCATGTAACAGTGCTATACATTTGTATTTTTGTATTTATAGAGTTGTGCATAGACTTACAAAATGCTAATTGTTTAAAAATAGTTGTGATGGCAATCTTTTCCTCAAATAAATGGATTTGGATGGATCTGTAAATGGGACAAAGCCTTACTGTGGTACAGGAATCCACTGCATTCACAATCGCTAAGACCTGTTATATCTCATATTGTCACTTTTCAAAATCTTCTCAGTGAACACACAGAAGTCTACAGTATTGTGGGCTAAACTGTGGATCGTTTCCCATTGTTTTGGCACAACATACATTCAATGATACAATATTTCCATTTACAGGATCCTCTCTCACTCAGAAACAATAGCCACCAATATATCTATGTACCTACAGGCCCATTTGCATGTTTACAGCTCTCTTTTGTGTTACCTTTAAGTTTAAAATCATAATTATCGAATAAGACAGAAATTTTCTACATTTATACCGTAATACCGTATTGAAATATATTCCCCAAAAAATAAAATACTGTCAACACAATTAGGTGTAGCTGAACACATACACAGGTCTTTCAATTTCAATTTTATCTATACAAATGGGTGCAACTAATTGGACAGTGTAATATATATTGCAGTGACTTCTAAACAGTAGAGATCTGAAATGTTACAAAAGAAAAACCTATAATGATACTCGAATGAGTGTACTACATGTTATGTAGTGTTTTGTTCATTTTAGCACATTTTGGATGTGAAATTAACTGCTGTGTCAAGATGAAAGTTGGCAAGGAGAACTGTGACGAGTACACTGTAAATTCAAACTCACTGAAATACACCACATATCACTTACAAACTCCATCACATTTTGCTCCTAACGTTCCAAATGACTGGCAAAATTGCTTGCTTTATTTGCTAAAAATAAACAATACTAACAAAATTGCACCAAAATTATTTATTGATGTGGCAATCTGACAGTGCATGCTTCCAAAAGAGTCCTTAAAGCATATCCACTCTTCATAGAAACACTAGAAGGTGGTTTACATGTGGTTACATGCAGCATGCCTGAGAATACTATAGTAAACCAGGAGATGCTCCTGTATGCACTGCTGAAGCTCACGTCTATATTACAGGTTCAATAGCAGAAGAGTGGCACTGTAAGAATAGTACATCTCTAGGTGAGCATGATAAGACAAATCCTGCTTTTTTTGCAGTACTTTGGCAAGACATTGGATTTACTTCAGCATTAAAAGACTAACACCAATGTGTAGACCTGTGGAAATAAGACAGGTGACTGGCCAGCCAACCACCTGCTAATTTCATACATGATGTAAACTTATTTTATTGCTACAAAACATTAAACATTAAAACATATTATTATTCCCAATACAGGGCTTCATCACCAAATCATGCATCATTTTTTAAAAGAGAATTTAAGAGAACATATTTTGAGAAAATATTCTCTCAGAATAGTTCTAATTAGTAAACATATACACACAGCTCCCAAATATAGACACATTAAAAACACACTCGTACAATTTGTAAAATCTGAACTGAAAGTGACCACACACACAATCATACTAGAAGTAGACCTAAGCCGTAAGAGGCAGTACATAAACATCATAAATGGTACAATACTGCCCTTTCTTCCAAAAACAGTCATCAAGCTTGACTGATGTGAAGCTATGCTACTGGAATAATTCACAGCTTTGGGAAAATCAAATGAGAGAGGCTTAGACTGCTTGGACGCATGTATATACAAAGATTACTGAAAACTCTATAGCTTCGATTCTGTGATGTGACATTTGAAATAGACTGCTTAATTCTACTGACAAAAAGCATACCCAAAATTTCAAACAAACAATATAAGGTTATACCAAAGTCTGTTTTGGTTGTCAGGCACTGTAGTGATCACACACCAGCTTTTTGGACACAGCTTTAGTCAGAGTCAGAGTCTGAGTCATCATCTGTGTGGAAGAAGAATGTGTTATTCTGGAAGAAAGAGCCTCTGAATAACGACAGGAAAGAGAAGAATGAGATGGGGAATTCCCAGTGAAAATAATCTGCCATGGAAGTTTAATGCATGTGACTATGCATGACAGTTGCTAGAACAGTTTGCTTATAGTGAGAGTTAATTCCTACATTTAAATGATACCAAAGACTATAAAATGGACTTTGATGATACTCCAGGAGTTCTGCCTGGTCACTCACAGTAACTAGAATAAAAGCTACACTGTGGATAACTATTTATGAAGTTATGAAACCACACTTCCTGAAAACCACGTCACCTTTCACTTCCTGTGTCTAGTCTCACTAATAGTTTTGCTGCTTTAGTTTGATGTGGAAAGCTTCATGCATGTATCCTGAGAATGAAACTCCAGCAGAGAGAGAGGGGAAAAAAAGAAGGGTACGTTCACATCTCAGTAGTTGCATTACTGTTCAGAAGTTTGGAATTGTAAAATATAACAATTTAAAATAACTGTTTCTTATTTTTACTATATTTTAAATATGTCTTCCTGTGTGGAAAGACTGTCCATTTCCTCCAGTCTTAGGTGTCACTGATCCTTCAGAAATCCTCCACTATAGCGATTTGACACGAAGAAGCTGTTTTGGTTTTATTACAATGTTAAACGATGTGGAGCTTAATATTTGTGTGGGAACCGGCAATAACTTTTTTTTCAAGATTCTTCGATGAATAAAAAGTTAAAAAAGAACAGCATTCATTTGAAATTGAAATCTTTGTAAAAATATAAATGCCTTTACACACATTTACTGTCAATTGAATTCATACTTGCTGAATAAACGTATTAATTTCTTTAAAAAAAAATAAAAAATAAAAAAATCTTGCTGACCTTAAACTTTTGAATGGTAGTGTAAATAAGAACCCAGTATTGATACCTTGCGTGTTTGGTGGCTCTTCACTGGAATCACCTCCCTTGAGGAAGTTGGCCAGTTCATTAAAAATGAAATAAAAGTCCAGGGCAAAGAATATTGTGGTAATGAAGCCAAAGACCTACGAAGTGAAAGAGAAAGAAAAACAGAGACACATGAAACCAGTGCAAACATCACACAAGTCACATGTTGTATAACTATAAATAAAAAAATAAACAGTGCTGTCAATGATAGTGCCAATAAAAGAGAATTTGACTGAACTGATGTGAGCCTACCCCAGCGGCCTTTGAGGCTCCATCCACATATTTTGACACAGATATTATAGAGATGATGAAAAAGATGATGGAAGCGCTGACACAGCGCAGGAAGTCCTTGATGAAACAACAGGCATGGTGATTAGGACAAAAGGGAAGAACTGTTATTCATGGACAAATGTTATTATCTGATGCTCTATGAAGTTCCAGCACAGTAATTTTGTAGGTCAGAAAACTTACCATGAGGGGCCAGTGAAAGCCCTTAAATCTCTCATTGAACTTTGTAGAATAAGCAAACAGCAAGAAGAGGGCAGCCAATAACTCTATTAAGGGAGCTGTGATGAAGGCAGCTGCGGTTGAAGCAGCAAAGCATACAAAACTGATGAACGACATCACCTGAGGGGACAGGAATACATAAGGCACATTTTTTGTTAATTTTGGTCTTCATTATTTTGTTCAGTTGCTTAAATTATCAACAAGTGAGTGCCACCAGACCGTTTAAAATATAGTTTGCGATTTCTGCCAACTTTAATTTTGACACTTTGACTTTTTTGGGAAACTTGCATTGACAGAGAAGAACAACTGGCGGCCATTTATTTGTCTAACGAAATTATATATCTATATTATATATATTATATATCCCCCCATGCTGTCTGAACTTTTTTTCTAACTTAGTATTTTTTCAGGCTCCTATGTTTAGGTTCAGTGATTTTACTTTAATGACAATATATAGGTCATTTTCTATGCCATTAAAGTGAAATAAATGAACATAAATATAGGAGTCTGATAAAAATGCTCATTTTAGATGAGAATTTCAGATGGCACTTAGAGGCTTTTGCTTCTTTTTCATATATACATATAATTCAATTCCCAGGGAACACACATACTGTAAAAAATGTAAGCCTGAATGCACCTGTAGTCACTACTTTTGGATAAAGCGTCTGCTAAATGCTAAATTATATAATGATTATGTATATTAATATAATATATATATAATATATATATATAATATATATAATAATGCTATATATTATATATCTATAATATCTAATGTGTGTGTGTGTGCCGCATGTTGATGAGATTCATGAGGACACACATTGGTATAATAACATGGGTATGACATATAGGTATTACAACATGAAGGTGATTTATGAGGACATTTTCAGTGTCTCTGTAATTCAAAAGACTTATAAATCATACAGAATTCTTTTTTTTTAAATTCAGAAAGTTTTTCTGTGAGGGGTAGGTTTAGGTGTAGAGCCATAGAAAATACGGTTTGTACAGTATAAAAACCATTCCGCCTATGGAATGTCCCCATAAAACATGAAAACCTGTGTGTGTGTGTGTGTGTGTGTAAAATATAAAGGAGTAAGAAAGCCACACTACACTCTTAAAAATAAAGTGCTTCAAAAGGTTCTTCAAGCGATGCCATAGAAGAACCATTTTTAGTTCCACAAAGAACCATTCAGTCAAAGATTATTTAAAGAACCATCTCTTTCTTATCTTTTTGTAATTCAGATATTAAAGGTTCTTTATGGAACCATTTAGACAAAAAGGTTCTTCTATGGCATCGTGAAGCACCTTTATTTTTAAAAGTGTCGCCTTGATAAACCTACCCCCGTCAGATAATGAAGGACAATTTGACCTATCTAGCTCAGAACACAGCTCAGTTACCCATTTATGTAACACAGAACTGAAACTTTTCTGAACAAAATGTCATATAAGAATAACATGAAAAAACAGATCGAATGACTAAGAAAACTAAAAATAAATCTTATATGCCATGATTTATGTTGTATTTCTGTATAAAGTAGCTGCATCCAGATGCCAAAAAAAAAAAAACATTTAACGGATATAGCATAACTCAAAACAATGACTTAAACACTATTATGGATGGATTCAACATGGCAAAAGTCGAAAAGCATACCACTTCACCGAGCAGCAGTAGTCCTTTTCGGGAGGTGATGAATTCTTTACTCGGGAGAAGAGAATGGAATATGGTCTGTCGTGATCGGTTATTCTCCGGAGCCTCGATGTCCCCCATGATCACGCCGATGAAACTCTTCTGTTCCCGAATAAAGTTCACTGAGATGCTCCTACTCTCCGCTGTGAAACAGCTACTATTCGCAAATCGGCATAACTTTCCACGGAGTGGAAACGGAAATAATGATAGTGCGGAAACGAAGCACACAAAAGAGCAACATCTGCATTCCCGAAATCTAGAGACCGTTAATAAGTGGACAGAGAATGTGGGCGATACATCTCTCTCAGGATAGAGTGGCAGCTGTAAATATACTCTTGCAACAACAGCACATAACTTCCATCTGCACGACTCGACAGATTTTAGTCCGCTCTGTTTTGAAGCCCCTTTTATCGTTCAAAATCACAGAATTAAGGTTTTTGATACTTCGTAACTTTGATGTTCATAATAACAGATAATAAAGTTTTCAGAATGTTTTTAAAACTCTACTATGAAAAAAAATATTTGAGGCCAGGGATAAGTCATGAATGCAATAACTTGTATGCACTGTAATTTTGGGGGGGATATTTTTTAATCATATAGCCTATTGTACATGGTTTGAATTGTTCATTCTGGGATCAAATCAACCCAAAATTAGCATAATAACTCTGGATAACAACAATCTTTCAGACAAAGTGCTATTTTACTAAAAAAAAATCAGTCAATGTTGAGACAATGATCCTCAGTTTATGGAGGCATTTATTTTGAGTGGTGATGATTTGTGGATAGGTTTCATCCTTTTGCACACTTACATGTATCCAAATGAGCAATAGCATATCTGCATTTCCGAAGATCTGGAGAAATCTGCATAACTGAACAGAGAATGTGGGTGATACATCTCTCACAGGACAGAGTGGCAACTCATTTCATTAAAAAAAAAACAAATACATTATAATAAGTATTTTACAATCTCATTTTGGTTATTAAAAAATATTTGCAAAATGAGAGATCTGGTCCTGCAGAGCTTTAGGTTTTCCCTGTTTGGGCCTCTGTGGTGGTTCTTGGTTTGTTGAATGTGATTTTTTTTTTAAAAGGATATAGCCATCCAAGGACCACAAGGCTGCAGCCACAAAGCCCACAATCTGTCAACCAAAAGACTCCATAGTGAGAAACGTTGTGTCATAATGTTTGGGTCATTCACAATGAGTATTCACAAGGAATGGAATAGGTTTAAAAAAGTATGAAAGGTTTAAGGCCTGCATAGTGCTTAAAAAGATAAAGAGAGACAGAGTTCCAGGAATGGAGGATGTGTTCTCACCCCTCCGCTCAGTGTGCCCTTCACTGTGTATGTGGAAACTGCTACAGACTAAGAATACACATCAGTGCAGCTGCAAAGAATGAGTTGAACACATCCTGTGAGAGCAAAAGGGCATTACCAACAGTTGTGTTTGCAAAGCTGCAGTTGCAGGTATTGGTGGTGTTATACAAAGTTCTCTGAGCAATAGTGCATTAATTCAGTCAAGCACATTAGATTTATGGTCTTACAATAAGGGGCCAGAAGAAGAAAGTTAACATCTTGTTGAGTTTCAGTAGGTAGAGTTAAAAAAAAAACTCAATGCATGTTGCTGCAATATAGGCTGGCCTAGATGCCACTGCATAACACACAAAAGCCACAAAAACACACACCTGAAAAAAATAAAAATAAATAAAGTTTTTTGAAGGAATTTTAGTAAGATGACCAGATGTTACTTGACTGAACTGTGTGATGTGATTTTAGTAAACAGGCCTACATTGTTTCCCTTTTTAACAATGTTGTATTCCAAATATCAAGCCCATGCCAGCACTATTTAAATAAGTAAGTGATTGCCAGTGATTGAGCATTTTTTCCTTCCCAAAAAGTATCAAAAATAACAATACTATCATGTTTAATTTGTATAAAAGTCTCACCATTTCTGATATTTTCAGTAGGCCTTTTGTAGACTTCAACAAGGCCAGATCAACTTCCATTGTGGCATTAATATGATCTTTGTATAAAATTAAACACAATATGATGTTTTATGTCGATGAGTTGTTCTCATAACACAGCTTGTGGATCTCGACACATTACTTCCTGAGTGAGTGTATCCTTTTAGTCTCAGGAAATGACTAAATGCACTTTTTTTGTTGGCAGTTGAACTCAACAGTTTTAGGCAGTGCAATCTGATTCTCTGTTCATGGAAGCCTATACAGAACTCAAATCTGAGGATAATATTTCTGCATTGCATTGATAATTTTGTAAAGTGACTGTAAATTATAAAGTGATGAACAATAAAATATTCTCTTTAGCATAACTTAGTCATTTTTGAGAAGTGGGACAAAACAGGGTGCAAAATTGAAAAAATAAAACCTTGTACTCAGACAGTTGAAACTACATTTATGTCAGTATGTACTAAGCTACTGAGCTATGCTTTGATACAACCTCCCAACTTTTCTTTTTTTTAACAAAATGTGCTTTTTTACCTTGGACTGTGTAATATAATTTCAGCTTTATCTTTAACAGCATTCAAGATGTTTTTAACATTTTAAAACACATTCTTGTGTTAGCAGACAGATTACACTTTCACATGTGACCAACAATTCCACAACAAATATAAAATATCATAATGAAATATTATCAAAATTTTCAACTGACAGAGGTGACAGAACTGACGGAGTTGACATCTGACGGAGGTGACGAAAACCTGAATTTGTAATAATTTTAACTATCAAATACATTGAATCAGTCAATTACTGTATTAAAACAAACACAACAAACAGTGAGTATGTTATTGTTTATAAAGCTTTTATTCAAGAGTCACATTGAAGTATTTTGATATATCACTGGAATACTAAATCTTATGGTGGTGACATCTGACGGTGTTGACAAATTTGGCATTTCTTTCACAAAACCAATGGAGTTCATGTAGTAGCCATTTTCATTTTTTTCTGTTGATGCTAGATGCTAATGGAACCTGCTTCAGGAGAATAAAATTATCTAAACATTTCAAATAATTTCCTCAGAAATTGGAAGATTGTGTTGACATATCATGGCTGTGACACAGGAAATATTAACATTAGGATTTAAAATATTCTAAAACTAAAACTTAGCAGAGCCTGTCTGACACTGATGTACTCTGCAGAGGTGAACTGTGGCAAGGGGGTCCTTTAGAGTGACAGCTGCCCCTGATATTCCCTGATTTTATTACATTTTATTGAATGTCTGACGGTGTTGACAAAAAGTGGAGATGCAACTTTAAAATTTTATTAAACATGCATGTGTCATTAAAAACAACCTTGCTTTGATAGGAGATATTAAGTGTTGCTTTTGATAAAACAAGCTATTTTCATCATTAAAAAAAATACATTGTTATCCATTTTATTGCATATGTATGCTTGAACCCTTCTCTGTGGACACACTGTTTTAGATGAAATGAGAGGGCATTAAGAAACACAAATTTGGTATAATAATGAGAAAACTAAATTGAAGGTGATAATTGTGTTAAAAACATTCTATTATTAATCCCTCACGACATTTAAAATATCTTTATTTTTAAAGCTAATAGCTAGCCTTTTACCATTTCTGGACCTGTTTGTCCAACGTCTTAATAATGACTGAACTATGTATAGTACAGGTATCTGCCGACATTGTGATTCTGCTATCATGGCACTTTCGGTGGGCAGAAGTGGTCCCAGACAAATCACATTCTCAAAAAACAAATAACATTACAAATGCAAGTAAAAAAAAACACAAAATAACATATCATCAACACAACGACAATTCAGAAAACTAATTAACAAGTCAGAAAACACAACGATAAAAATTCGAAAACAAATGAACAAGTCAGAAAAGTCAACGACAAATCAGACAAACCGGAAGCGGTAGGTATAGTTTTAGACCGCGCCATTGGTTTGGGATTACTTACCGCTGACTGGATGAGACATCTGTCAAAGAACCAGCCGAAGAACAGCAGAGTAGTGGTAGAAAGTTCGGAGATGGTATTAAAGTAGCTCATTTTAAATGTATTGTATGAATTGCCCTAACTCTGGAATAAAAAATACGGAGTGTATATTTACATTTGTTAAATGTGGCTGTAAATTATCAGCTCCAGTGGCGCAGATGGATAAGCGTGTGTCGATGGCTTTTTGACACGATCGACCAGGATTCTATCCCGCCTTTTGCCGAACTTTTTTTCCCTCCCTTTTCAAGTCTCGTATCACATCGTAAAGGCATTTATTTTCAATAAAAATTAGGGAAATAATCAATAAGTTGAATATAAAGTATGGGGTAGGGTTAGGGTATGTGTAGGGAGGTCTTTATTGTACCAATAAGTTGGCATCCATTTAATAATTTAAATTTATAATTTACACTCAATACGTTATTGCTGCATACTGTTTTATAACGTACTATAATATTGAGGTGCAGATAATTGCCACTATTTGTAACAAGTATTATACTTGATAGTAGAAATCCTGCTATTTTTAACATAGTGTAAATAGGTATTTACACTTAGTGTAAATAGCATATATCACAAAAAAATACTGCTATTTTCACTAAGTGTAAATAGAATCCATTGCTAATAAGAGATTTGAAAAGAGAGGGAAAAAAAGTTCGGCAAAAGAGAGGATCGAACCCGGGTCGATCACGTCAAAAAGTCAGTGACACATGGTTATCCATCTCCGCCACTGGAGCTGATGTTTCATAACCACTTTTTACTAAATCTAAATATACACCCTGTTTTTTTTTTATTCCATAGTAAAGTCAATTCATACAATACATTTAAACTGAGGTATTTTAATACCATCTCCGAACTTTCTACTATGACTCTGCTGTTCTTCGGCTGGTTTTTTCTGTATACGTTGATTGACAGATGTCTAGTCCAGTCAGCTGTGAGTAATCCCAAACTAATGGTGCTGTCTCAAACTATACCTACTTCTTCCGGTTTGTCTGATTTGTCGTTGTGTTTTCTGACTTGTTCATTTGTTTTCAGATTTGTCGTTGTGTTTTCTGATTTGTTATTTTGTTTTTTAGACTTGCATTTGCGTTTGTAATTTGTTCTTTTGTTTTCAGAATTGTGATTTGTTCTGCACTTCTCGGCCACCGTACCAATTAGATCTATATAATTCCTGAAAAGTCATGTCAATCAAAATAAAAGTCATTGTATTGTTTAACTCTTTCATTCATTACAAATTATTTGACAGATGACGTAATCTATTCTGTTGTGCCAAACAAACAATATGAAGCAACTGCACTTCTTGGTTTTGTCGCGCCATTTCATTAATTTGGTCTTTCAAATTAGTTTTGTAATTTAGAGGTCTGAGATAGCATCATGTTTCGATGAGGAACAAGATACAAACAACAAACAGGTTTCCTGAAAAGGTCAACTATTACTGCCTGTAGATAGTTGTAGGCATGTGACTTCCTTGTAAAAAAAAAAAAAAAAATGTCGTTGCAATATTTACTTTAAAAAAGATATACATTTTTAGCTGCAATATTTAATAATAATAATATTTGCCTATACATTTCTGCGTAATAATAATAATAATAATAATAACAGATGCAGTCTATTTGGAAATATAACCATCATGTACAATCTTACGAATATTTTAATGACGAGTTCAAAATTGTGGCTTTTATTTTGACATGTTGTGGTTTGCCATTAGTGTTGCACGTAACACTGCAAGGTTTGCGCAGCATGATGAGTTTATCACTTGTATATGTAGCTACTAGATGTCGATGAAACACGCGAGATGGTTGTTAACTTCTTAAAAGAGTTTTGTCGTGTTGTCTTACCTCTGTATTCACGCAAAGCTTTGTCAACGAATGTACTTGTCCGACGAACGCCTTCACTGGGAAAGCATTTGATCGGACTTTCGCGGAGCAGCACATCTGTGGATCACAGTAAGTCATGCGCCAGCTAACGTTACTTCCGTTCTACGCAATATAACGGCGACCACAGCGCTCATTCTTACTCATTTTATTTACGATGTTTCTCTTTAACTTTTCCCTAACCGAGTTATATTATGCTCAATCCGCTTTACATTAACAGTACTGACATGAGTTTAAGCTGGTTGCCTTGTACATCCCCTGCTTTGTTGCCATAGAGATCTGCTGCTGAATCTGAGAAAGGTTTCATTATGTTGTCTTCTTCTCAAGGGAAACTGGTTAGAAACGGCGAGGAGAAGAAATCAGTGGTGAGTTATACACTGCAGCATGTTTTTGGATGAATAGATCCTCTGATCTGAAAGAGAGTCTATTAGTTACACGGCTGAGAAGACAGTGAACATAATATTGTTAAATATGTGTATGGGTTGTTGTTGTTTTGAAATTGCATCCACTTTTGTTCAGATCTGGATAGAGGGAAATATTGCAAGTGGAAAGACAACATGTCTGGAATACTTCAGCAAAACCAGTGACATTGAGGTAGTAATACAGTAAATGTGTAATGAATAAGATTTCTCACGGTACCTGAAATTTCACTCAACTACAATTCTTATTCATTTATTTAATAGACAACTGTCTTGTGTTGTAGGTGCTAACAGAGCCTGTGTCTAAATGGAGAAATGTACAAGGATGCAATCCATTGGTAGGGACCAAGTAGCACATAATTATGGATATAATGAGCTTTTTCTTTCTGATCCATCTTGTTGTGCATTTTATTTCATATTTGATTATATAAATGTATTTTATTCTGCCACAGGGATTGATGTACCAGGACCCGTCTAGATGGGGACTCACTCTTCAGACATATGTCCAACTGACAATGCTGGATCGGCATGTCTTACCAATGGCATGTACAAGTCCTACGGAGACCCTAAAGGGACATGGTGGTGGGAAAAAATGTGGGGTGGGAGGAAAAAATATTTTTCAGATTTTTGTTCACTCGCAAAATTTTTGCATTCTCTGGCAAAACCAGTAGAGTTCTGACAAACACTTCCTGTTTACTTTACAGATTGTAGTGATTCATACTATGGCTGCACGATAAATATCGCACGATATTTAATGCGCGTCTTGTCAGTAAAGCCGGTTCTGTAATCAGCGGTAAGTCTCCATCACGTGCGGGCTTTCACATTGAGCATCATTTACTACACAGAGCCGTTGTTCAATGACAAGCTGCGCAAAACATGCGCAAAAATATGATTGTGGTTTTGCGCAGCTCGTCACATAGATTTACCGCTGATTACAGGAACCCCGCTTTACTGACGAGATTACTAAATATCGTGGGCGTATTTACGTGCAGCCCTAATTCATACAGCTCCATACGTTCACAATGGAGCGGTTCATAGAGTTTTATTTTGAACTTGGACAAAATAGTCAATGCATGCTTATCAAGGCACGGTTTTGGGACTTAAAGGGGTCAATGATGCGATTTCAAGTTTTCCTTTCTCTTTGGAGGGTTAAAAAGCTGTGTTTCGTGTGAATAGATAAGATCCTTAAAGTTGCAAAGACTAAACTCTCAAATCCAAAGAGATATCTTTATAAAAGTTAAGACTTGTCCACACCCTCCTAAAACGCCTCGTTTAAACATGCCCCCACATGTCTACGTCACTGTGTGGGAAGATTTGCATAACACCGCCCAAATGTTCACCCAAAGAAAGAAGGTGTAACTTTGATTCTCGCTGTAGTATTGTTGCTGCCGCCGCTGCCATGTCGTATTTCCTCTATTCCCCACTTTTCAGAAAGTTGGGCATAGAGATTTTTCGTTGTGACAGCGAAACTACTTTGTATGGCCTTCCAAAAGAGGACGCAACTAGAAATCAGTGGTTAAGTTGTATTAACACTGTTCCAGAACAGTTCAAACCCAAATATTCAGATGTGGTGCAACGCATTTTACGGAGGACGAGGACTGTTTCCTGTGAGAGTAGCCTACAATGCAGGTGTTCTTACAAATAATGCTGACTCGCAGCCTGTAAGTACATTTTTATATTTAAAGGATTTGCCACTGATGATTCAAACGTGAGTTTTGAGCAGTGTAGAGTAGCACTTGTTGTTTGTCATTTCTCCAATCACAAATGCAGACATGGTTTTATGTTTACGCGGCGCGATGCAACGTGTAAAAAGACAGTATAAGTCATTATAATCCGTAATTATGTCCCTACTGGATGCAACAAATGCCTCGTTTATAATGGGTTTTAATGTTTTTGTCTCGTCGCTCCGGCCTGACAGTGCATCACAGTATGGTAGGGGTGTAACATTTCCGTCACATGTTTGAGGTATTCGGCCAATCACACGCACTGGATAGCTGGCCAATCAGCCACCTCGCTTTTCAGACCGCTGAGCTTTGTAACAATCGCCGCGTTTCAGAAAGGTGGGGCATAGAGTAGAAACAATAATGTACAGTATGTGGAAAATAATGTGTTTTTTTAACCTTAAACCGCATAAACACATTTCATTACACCAAATACACAAAATAATGTTTTTTTTAGCAACATCATATGACCCCTTAACTTAATTAATGGACTAAGACAGTGGCATAAAAAGGCCAAATTCGGTATACAAGTTTATTAATAGATTATACATGAAAGCAGGTAAGCCCAGAATAACAGAAGCATTTTCTTTCCATAAAGAAAACGCGGCTTAATGAAGACGGTGACATAAAAGACCAAATATGCTATAGAAATGATTCAAAATATATTCTGTAAACATGCAAGCAGATGAGCCCATATGAGCTGAATTGCATGATAAGCGTTTTCTTCCCCATAGAAAACCGCGGTTAACGTGGCTTAATATAAGAAGACCTGTAGTTAAAAATATACTACAGGTAATCAACGCAGTAATCCATTAAGCCAGTGGTTCTCAAACCTTTTACAGTGGTGTACCCCCTAGGGCATTTAGCCTAACATTCTTCTGAGTTAGACCGCAGTCACACCTTTTCCATTAAGGAACAATATTTTCCCCCTTAAATTGATTTACAGGTGCATTTTTACTGTTATAGAGGCAAAGTTTTTCTAACCTTATTAATTGTATGTCATGTTTTGGCTCTCACGTCATGTCTTGAGCACGGGTTCATTAAAGGCACAATATGTAAGGTTTTTTTATTAAAATTTCCAAAAACCACTAGAACAGTGTTATATATTTTGCTGACTTGTGTATTACCATTATCCAACTGTTCAAGAATTTTTAAATCCAGAGAAAGCGTTGTCACTAGTGACGGAGCTGTCATAGTGTCATTGTGTTGCCTGCCAGTGACGTCATAAACCCCGATTTCCGGGGAAACACCAAATACGCTTTAATATGTTGTGCGTTTTAATAGACCGGTGACGACCGCACAGCGTAGCATTATAACAGAACGTTCAATGTAGCAGTATATACAACAGCGCGCTTTCCCCCCCCCCCCACATATGCACAACCGGAAGGAGCGGAAGCGGTCGACTGTGGCATAATAAAAGCTCTGCTGCTTTCAAGCCGTGTGTCACGCTCGTTCAGCGGCCTCGTTTCGCTTCGACGGCTTTCAGCCTCACCCTGCTTCATTCTACTACGTTAATAAATCATTAGCTCATCCATGAACATGATTTCTGCCCGAGTCCCGTGGGATTGCATCGGCTGTGGGGATGAAGACCATAACTCCCATGATTCCACACTCAGTCACAAGTCATCAAACTACGCCTTTGTCTCTTAGTTTATTTTGAATCCTGCCCTCTCTTGTCGAAATGACATATTTGGTGCCTTTAAGTTTATTATTAAAATAATCAAGCAATAAATATGGCAAAAAACGAATTGATACTTGTAGATTCAAACTAAACTCGCCAGTATGGTGGCGTCAAGTCACTGTCTGATGAGCAAGGTGAAGCATCATTCATTCAGTAACGAGCAAATGGTTGTGTTATGAAAGGGTTATTAATCAGTACTGACTCTCCGAATCATTCAAAGTTGCTTGGAGACGCACACCAGTTCTGTTGCAGATTTCGTTGGAACTATTATTTCGTTGTAAAATATAACAAAAACAATATTGACACTATTGCGTTTTAAACTGTGGAGCTACATTAAATGTAATGTACACTTATATTGCCTTTTTTGTTGAACTGTATAAAATCAATGTCACATTTGCAGTCTTTTGGATATTCAGGAAAAATTGCATTATAGGTTTCAGAGCGAAATACAGTAAGAACGTAACCGTGTTTGCTTTATAAAATGTATCTAATAATCTTTTATATTATTGAAACTTCAAACTCGAATTATGCCTTACTGTAAGTGACGGAGTAGCTATTTTATGTTTCAGCGATTTGATCGTGCCAGGTGTCCTGACATTTTATCTTACCCATCAGATTGTCCTACCAGGCTTTACTGCGCATGCGCACATCAATATCGCGTCCTTTTTCTCACACGCTGAACAATATTTAAGTAGGCATAATCTAATTACTGTATGGTAGTGTAGACTTTAATAAACACAATCAAATAGGTAGGAAAACATTATTTATTGTTGGTTTCCTGTAGCTATATCCATTCCAGCTAGAACCGCGAATATAACACATAATTACTGTAAGGGTAGGTTTAGGGTTGTGGTAGGTGTAGACATTAATAAACAATAATTTTACAGGTAGCATTTTTCGTTGTCGAATTGTACTACCCACTGTTTTAATGGGTGGTAGCAAAATCTGACAGGGTAGCACAAATCGACAGAACACCGGCATCTCATGCGCACATTCATTGCATTCAGCGCGGCCTGTTCATTATTAAAATAAAACATAGAATCATAAATCTGATACCATGTTACACAGTCAATTAATAATCTGATTATAGGTCCACTCCAGTGCCGCACATTTTGTTCATTATGATTTTTTTCCTTCGATATTGGAACGTACAAAGCCCAGTTAATTTAATAAATAATGGTCTAGCTTAAAATACATTGCGAATGAAACATTTGGATTTGTGCTGAATGAGAGCGGTACGTGAGCCCATACTTTTAGTTTTGCTTTAAATGAGGTTTTGGCTTGTTTATAACTATTCTGGGCTTGTCTGCTTTCCTGTGCATAATAGGCTATATTTTATTAATAAACTGTGTACCATATTTTGGTTTTATACCGTCTTCGTCCATTAGCCTCCCTTAAGCGTTTTCTATAGCCTAACCGTTTTCTGTGGGGGAGAAACGTTGCATTATGGCTATATCTGCTTTACTGATAGTAATGCTATAAGGTTATTAATATTACAATTGTTATTAGTATTAATAGTATTTATTAGGCATAATACCGAGTTGGGCCTCCATGCCACTGTTATAGTACATTAAGCCACATTAAGCATTTTAGAATGTCCCAAAACCATGCCTTAAACTATAAGCAAAGCTGGCTGTATTTGAATTTGAGTCCAAGTTTAAAATAAAACTATGAACCACACCATTGTGAACGTACTGATCTGTCATGAACCACTAACCCAGCTGTTTAGTAAAGGTAACAGAAGTGTTTTGCCAAACTCAACTGGTTTTGGCGAGGGAACGCAAATATCTTTGCGAGGGAACGCAAAAAAAATTCCTCCCACCCCAAATTTTTTCCCACCCACCCCGCATTTTTTTCGCAACCACCATGTCCCTTATAGGGGCTACGTACACGTCTTCCACTTTTGCCCTCTAGTCAGTTTTATCGAGTTGTTTTACACGTATCTGTTTCTGTTCTGCAATACAGAAATTAGCCTTCTGTGTGAACAGAGGAAATGGAATGCGAATCATGACTGCAATAACCTGTTGTTTTTCTTTCTGTCACCACAGTCAACACCAGTCAGAATGATGGAAAGATCTATTTACAGTGCAAAGTACATTTTTGCGGAAAATCTTTATAAAAGGTACATTTTCTTATAAAGCTGAAAGAGCTTTACCTGCCTTCTATTGGACTAAAATGGGTAACACTTTATTTTGGTGTCCTTCTTACACATTAGATGTACTTACTATAGCAATAACAGTAAATTATGCATAATTACATGCAACTAACCCTAAACCAAACCCTAATCCTAACTTGTGAATTAATATTGCTTAGTATTGTTTTATTACACTATATCAAAGACACCACAAAATAAAGTGCAACCACAAAGTGTACTGATCATTAAATGTGTACTAATATTAAATGAGTATTATTTTATTTGGTTGACAGTGGAAAGATGCCCGAGGTGGACTTTGCTGTTTTAAGTGAATGGTTTGAGTGGATCATAAAGAATATTGCTATTCCTGTGGACCTTATTGGTATGGCATTGCAACATTGCATGTTGCTTGTTAGATGTAATGATGCCAAATAAATGTTGTTGTGTATTTATGCATGTTCTCATTGGGTTTTATACAGTTTACCTGCAGACCTCTCCACAGACCTGTTACGAGAGACTAAAGCAGAGGTGCAGAGAGGAAGAGAAGGTTATTCCACTGGTGAGCTGTTAAGTGAACCGCTGTGCATGCAAAACTGAACTGAAATGCAACAAATCTGAAACAACCCAATATAACTAATAATCTGAAATAACTCTGCTGTCAATGGTGGAAGAGTTTTAGCTTAGAGATGACTTCACTTTTCATGTTATCAGAAGGCTGGATTAAAAAAACATTACTAATTTTTGTCATATATTTTGAGAGGTTACACTTTATCTGATGTTTACCCTTTAGGAATACCTAGAATCAATCCATAACCTCTATGAGGACTGGCTCATTCATCACAAGTCGTTTGAGGTTCCTGCTCCAGTTCTGGTGAGTTTCTGCCAATAGTCATGGGTTAAAAAGCCTGCATGATATCTATTGTGACGTATTGTATAATCACCCATGCACTATCTGGGAGTAATTTGTGCTTTCACTTTGGTGGGCAGGTAATCCCAGCAGATCATATCAGTATGAGGAGAACAGAGAGAAGATACTTATGGCACATTGCTGAGCAAATGATCAGAGACAACGATGACCATATCAAGCCATAAATATGTCAGCTCAAAAGACAGATGAAGCAAGCACTTTTTTTTTTTATTCGAAACTGGGTTTACAAACATTCCTCCTGCAGTGAACAGTTGATTTACATAGTAGGATTTGTAAATTAGTGCATATGATTGGTATTTTATTTAAATGCTGACTTTTATGATTATTATTTTGTGTTTGCATTTGCAGTCTTTGTAAACTTGTTTAAGCACTTAACAAGAGACATAGTCTTTTTATTTTTAGTGTTGTTTATGGAATCATTCCATATCTAAAACTACTGCACTTGGAAACATTTCCATTTTTTCTTTGTCTGTAGATATTTTAAATTCAGAATGACAATTCCAGACCGTGCAAATATACTGTATGTGATTTAGCCTTGCATTTTACAGTGAAGTCATCATTCTAGGGTCTTAAAGATTCTTTTATTTTCATGAGTTGTGCATCCTCCCACTTGCAGACAGTGACTCTATCAAATACAGGAACTGTGGTCAGTTTGTTACTGAAGGTGTTATTGCGACCAATGTAATTTATACTGCATAAGGCATTGTTTTAAATAAACTGAAGAAAAAAAAATGATTTGAAAATAGTGATTTTATTACATTGTAATTTACAGTCACATAATTCTGACGTGCTGCACTGTAGCCTCAGTAGTATGGCACGAAAAGTACTACAATTGTTTGCACCTTATTTCTTTAAATAACAGGTAGTATAATATAGATGCCCCAGGGGCCTCATTTATAAAATGTTGGGTAGAAACCTACATTTGATCTAAGATTATTTCTCAAATGTGCATATGTGTGATTCACAAAAATGAACGTACACGCAAAAAGCATGCGCACACCTCACAGATGTGAATCTATAAATCACAAATGATCTTGAATTTAGTTCTCTGTCTTGTAAATGGCCCCTAATTAATGTCATTAGCATATTAAAGTGCACCAGTCAACTTCCAAGTTCTTTCCTTGAGAACAGTGAGCGACAAGAATTTTTTGATTTCCAAATACCTGTGTTTGTACATCTGCTTAGAACCTGGCGTGGCACTAAGCACTTTTCCATGTCAAAGACCATTTTTTATAAATCTTAACGTTGGCATGAATTTTACCTGTAAGATCAAATCTGTGCATATGCACGTTTTATAAATGAAGCCCCAAACACCATTTTGTAACACTTATATAACCCCATTAATCCAAGGTTAGACATCCCAGCAGAACAAAGGGTCCATAAGACAAGCGCACATGTATCTGTCTACATTTCATAAGGCACAGTACCTAGAAAACCAAGCTCTAATAATAATTTTGACCAAAGCAGATTCATGAAAATTATAGCAGCAAGACACCTTCCTTCACTTCAAAAAGCTATGATAGAAGTTAAAAAGCCAAAGAGCACAGACATTCTTCCTGTCACCTTCATAAACTCTTAAGATACCAAAGCTAATCCAAAATCAGGGCTTCATTAACAAGAAACTCGCTATCAATGAAAATGCTTTGCACATCATGACTAGCACAAAGACATTTTTGGTGCACTGCCACGCTCTAGAACACTTTCAAATCTCTGCCATGGATAAGGAAGAAACAGGAATACTCTGTCTCTAAATCACCACGTATGTTTGGACTAGGTCGTCTTCTGGTGGCTGAGGTGTGGGACTCTTGCGTCCGTTTGAGCCCTTATTGGCAGTCTGACTGTGGTCAGTCGGTGGTCCAAACACTGGTGTACACACGCTCAGTGCACTATGGATGTAGATTGACTGAGGAGGCTCTCTAATAAGGTTGTCCTGTGCAAGAACGCCATCAGACCCAGCACAGCTCCCACAACCTGTGATGTTGCAGACAGGCTCCTGGGATGGGCTGCACAGGATGGGCAGGCTCATGCCATCTGGGGATTTTGTGGGTGGAGCTGTGATGACGTCATTGGGTCCACTGCATGGCTGGGCCTGTGCGGTCTCCTCTATGGGGTATTTAAGAGGTTCATCTGCACTGAGTTCCTTCATGTGCATTTTCCCCATTTGCTCAGTGAGCTCAGCCAGGCAGTCTTCTGTCGAGCCTTCACGGCTGCGTCCTTGCAGCAGCTTCCCAACCTGAAGAGCCAATGGTTTGTCATCTGAGGGCTGGGCTTCTACAAGTGCATTTGCGATGTGTAGTTTTCTTTGGCCTGTCATGGTCTCAGTGTGTATGGCTATAGACTGGGGGCCACTCATGTCAGCACTGGCCTCGTGGAACAGGCCCGCATTGTGGCCCTTGGATCCAGCCCACTCCTGGGCCTTGAGAGGCTGCATAGATCTTTGAGACTTTCGGAAAATGGGCTTTTGTCGGATGGCCAGGTCTGGGTAGTTCTCCCGCATCTCTAAGATAGACTTGTCGTCAGTCATAAATGAGCTGGATGGTCTTTCGACATCAGAGATAGAAGCATCTTGAGACTTGTCGACTTCCTGATCAAGAGGGTTATGACTTTTAAGTGACTCCTGCCGCTCCTCTTCCTCTGGGTTTACCAGAGAGCCACCTTCAACGTGCCCATCATCCTTAAAAACATCCTCGTTTAGATTACAGGTGTCATTGATAGGTTCGGAAACTACTTCTCCAGCACTGAAGGTCAGAGGAGCAGCTCTCATTCGGATGATCTCCAGACAATCCACATGTGATCTCTGGTTCATGAGCTCCAGAACATACTCACACTCTAACCTGGCAAGGAAAAGGTCAAATCCCATACTCTTGGCCTTGTCAGGATCAGAACTGTCTGACAGTCTATACTCAGTGTCTGTTTCCATGCAGTATCCAATAATCTGAAGAATACTTCTGGCAAAAGGCAATACTGGCTTGATGTAATAGACAAAGTGTCCTGTAAATGTCTGAGAGAACAGGAGGAAAAAACAGGTCCTGATTAATTGTATATTATATTAAACTGTATAGTATTTTAGAATGTGTCAGGTTTCTTTTTTCACTTCTAAAATAATTAAACCATGTGCCCTAATGTGGTACTATATTGCAACCAGTTATTACAGCCTTCACACTCTGCTGAGCTTAACAATGTTTACATCACTCAAAGAATCTTATACCACGTTAATCTTATATATAGAGATATATATATAGATTTTTTTTTTTTTTTTTGTTCTATACTTCCGTGGTAAATCTGGTTTTGTGGGTAAAGTGCTTGCGGTCTCAGACGGCAACAGACGTTAGGAAATTAAAGGAAGTCTGCAAGAGCAGCCTTGCTAAATGAAATCTTAAAGCAGCCTAAAATGGTATGCTTTGTTTAACTGATCTTAGTTTGCCTTTCAGCCTGGCTAAGATGTCTTTAGATGAACTAGCTGATGTCAAATCTGGTCTAAACAATTGATAATTAGCCTACTCAAAATCCTTCTAAAACCAGAAAACAGATCAGACTAAACAGCTTACACTGTTTTTAGCATAATCAGCTCATCAAAAATCGTTATGTATTAACCTGATACCGTGTTAAAAATGATTTTGTGGTCATTAAAAAGTGCTCAGGGTCTCTTAAACCTCACAGAGAACATGAGAATTAAAGGAAATCAGTGACATCACCACTACTTATAATAATAATAATAATGAATTAGGCCAGCCTAAACTAGTTTGCTGGTTTTATGTGGCCTTCCAGTGTCTTTTTGATGGTCTAGCTGATCTCACAGCTGGTCTGACCAAATGAAAAGTTCCCCAAACCCTTCTAAAACCATAAAACAGACCGGTCTGACCAAAACAGGAGACCAGAGACCAGACCGGTTTAACTTCCAATGAATTATCAGCTGGGAGAGCAGAGAGGACAGACCTATTAATAGCGGCTTTTATTTACCTTTAAGGTTTTAATCTCTTTCTTCCACGGAAACAAAAACAGGTTGACACAGAACATCTCCAGTAACTCGGCAGCTTTTTTAAAGTCGTGGACTCGTCTCTGGCAGTCTCTGTACTGTGCGCACTTATAGAGAGTCTCATAGAAGTCCAGCTCGCCGAGTCTCTTCCGCGGCTCTTCCTCAGCTAACAGCTCGCGCCTGGCTTCATCTGTCACCTGTGTCTCTGAGCACACTGTCAGATTGCCTTCGCAACTAACTTTGTCGTAGTACTCTAAATACTGAACGAAAACGTCTTTTCGCGAAACAGGCGTTTGATCGTCGACGCCGTTGGTCATGGTTGTGACAGAAAGTGATCAAGTTGATCAACTCCCATCTGAGGAAGCGAAAGTAGACAGTATGCAAATGAGGAGTGATGATGATGATGAATATGCAGGTATCGCAAACGACGCAAATACGGAAGAACCTCAAATATACACGTGTTCTTATAAACATCGGGATTATGTTAATAAAAGGCTTACATTTCCATAAATGTCCACGACCGATAAGCGAAACGGTGCTGCAGGCATCAGCGACGTAATATCGATCTCATTATCATTCATCTCAGCCTCAAGAGGCGCCTGAAATACCTAAATATTGTACATTTATAAGTACGCTTTAATTATACCAGTGACATCTGTCCATAATTTGTCCGAGAACGGTTGCTGGTATAGGTACCTATACATGTCACCATTGTTATTCTTCCTCCGAATGAAGGATACTGACATCTAGCGCTGAAAGTAAGTATGTTAATTATCATGACTGTCCAGAAGATGGCGATGTAATCACAAAAATGATGCTTACGTACGTCAAACACGTTTTTGAGAGAAGTCAGAAAGGGAAATACCTGATCTATGAATTGCGGATCCCTGGGGGAAATCCAGCTTCTAAACTAGAAAATGTTGTGGAATATTTTGAGTATTCTTGTGTAAATACGTGGCATATGAAATGGTAAATATATTCGGTTCAATAATATCAAAATACCTTAGTATTACCATCTGATAACGGCTCTTACCCTGTATATTTATTTTATTTTATTTTATTTGATTATTTATTTTTTTACAAGATCAGCGTGTAATAAAGGATATGAGTTATGGGATTCAATGAGCTAGAGATTCTGCTGTCTCCATGATCTCTTACAGTAATAGATGAGGAGAGATTGACTGACAAGGCAAATGCTGTTTACAAGCGGCTCTTCTAAACATTCTATAACTTCTATTCATCAAAGAATCCTAAAAAAGTCATGGTTTCAACAAAAATATTAAACAGTACATGTTTTCAGCACTGATAATTATAAGACATGTTTCTTGAGCACCAAATCAGCATATTAGAATGATTTCTGGACTAAATGTGGACTAAAGACTGGAGCAATAGCTGCTGAAAATTCAGCTTTGTCATCATAGGAATAAATTACAACAATTTAAAATATATTAAAATACAAAACAGTTCTTTTAAATTGTAATAACATTTCACAATATTACAGTTCTTTACTGTATTTTTGATCAAATAAATGCAGCCTTGGCAATTTTAAAAGACTTCTTTCAAAATAATTTTTGAAACCAGTACACATAACATATGTATAACCTAGTGTATCAAAATGTATCCTGAATAGGCTACAGAAATATTCATATTACAGGATCATAAAATGCACAAAATGTAATAAGCACTTATGTCACCAAATAAAAGAGTATAGCTGGTTCTAGAGAATAACAGGATCTAGAGAATACATTTTCAGAATCTCACTTATTTGACCTTATCTGACCTGAAAATAGTCAGATGGTAAAATTCACATTAATTACAAGTGTCTCATTCATGTTTAAACTAACCTTAAATGGTTTCAAATGGTTGGACTTGTATTTCTGCACTGTAGTTAGTGTGATAGAGGTGTGTGTATCACCATGCGTGTCAGCTCTGGATGAAATGAGCATTCCTCTGGTATAGTTTAATAGAAGTGGAGCTCTGGGATAAGAGGCTAATTAAGGGCAGAGCTATGGCACAGGCCATCTGTTCAGGATGCTTTCTTTGAGCCCACCATGCAAACAGGCAGGAGAGAGATGAATATCCATATCAATGTTAGCGAGAGGCTCGTAATACATTATGAATGACAGGAGTCAATGAGCGAAATGGTTCAGGAAATATTCTGTCCATCTGGAAAGCCTTTAGTGTACAATCAACATCTGTTACTAAACAGCACAGCAATCTCTGAAACTTGCCAGCAGTAACTGTGCACAACAAAATCCTACATTGATGTTTTACTGAATTCGCTATCAGTCTGTTTTTCGAAACGTATTATTTCAAAATTCTCCCAGAAAGGATTAAAAGATGGACATCTTGATAGATAGAAGTCTTGTGTTTTTCTATTTATTCAGAGGATACAGTGGTAAAGGAATAAAGACTCTAATACAAAACATACATCAATATCTGCAGCTCTATGAAACAGCATTATCACTTTGGACAACCGACCACAACATAGTGACAGAGATTTCAGACACATGTGCGATGTATTCATTAAATGTCAGTCAACATTTACAACGGGCTTCGATGCTAAGGTGCAATCCTGGTGCAAGAAACATATCCATGTGGTCCAATGAAACTGCTGAAATAGTTTAGCACACAAATGTAAGCCAGTTAAAAGTGATTTTCCTGAACATCAGCTCACTAGTTGCAGCTAAAATGCACAAAGCCCTAAAATTGACAGAAAATAAATACTATGTGACCAATGGGATATAGATCTTCATTGAGTATTTGGCCATATTCCTTTAAATCTGTACTGTATGTTTATTTTATCTTTATGCACACTGAGTTGCTACAGCCTTGCTAACACATGTGAATTACAGGAATAGTTTATCCCAAAATGAAAAACTATACTGAAAATATTCTCAAATACACCTACATATTGGATGGCCTGAGGGTGTTACTTTCTCAGAACACATTTGAAGAATTCAGCATTCAGACAAATTCAGCATCAACACGACTCCAGTTGATCAACCTTGTGAAGCAAAAAGCTGCATGTTTGTAATAAACAAATCCATCTTTAACACATTTTTTAAGCTTCAAATTCTTGCTTCTGACTAAAATATGAGTCCTCCATCTATAATATTGCTTTCAGTGAAAAAAAGTAGTCTTGTCCGCACCGTTTGCAAACGGAAACAAACCAAAACAGTTCTAAACAAATATGTCAGTGGATTTTGATGTGAAAGGACACCAGGGATGGACCTTTTCAGCGTTATTATGGATTCTAAATTATTTTGGGCAGCTGCGACAGCTTAAAGATAAAATGCCTTAATGATGAATTTGTTTCTTACAAATATGCACCTTTTCACGTCACAATATTGTTAATTTATGGACTGGAGTCATGTTGATTACTTCTGGATAATTGTGATGTTTTAATCAGCTGTTTGGACTCTCATTCTGATGGCACCCATTCATTGGTAAGCAAGTGATGTAATGCTAAAATTCTCACACTGTTCCGATTGAAGAAACAAATTATCTATCGTATAGGAATACGGGTACTTCTCTGCAAATTTTACTATTGGTAACTATTCCATTAGACTCAAGGGTTTACAGACACAGTATTATTACTATTACAGTGTGGTGGCAACAGCTAATACACCTCTACTCATTACATCGTAGAACATCTGGACCATTTCTTCATCTAAGGTGTAGACCGATACAGCTCGCAGAACGAGACAGGCTCGACATCTACAAAATTACCTGAAATCTACTGCAGATGGTTGACGGGAGAAAAAAGGAGCCTTTTGTCATAGGGATGAGTATAAAAATGGTTAACTAAACATTGGGTGGAAGTCCAAAAGTACTAATAATATGAGAGTCCAAAAGTGACAGCCATTCAAAACTACAATAAATAAATAATAGTTGGGACAATTTCTTATTCATTTTTGCTTTGAGCTGCTTTTCACTACACAAGAAATGCATTCATGCATTAAATTCAATTTAAAAATCCCTTACAGACCCTCTTTTCTGTAAGTATTTACTTTCGTGGTGTGAGGGAAAGTGGCGAGAATAGAGGTGAGGTGTCATGCAGTGTCATTTCTGGGCAGCTTTTAAATATATAAATAATAAATATAATATATACAATATGGTGTTTGGAATGACATTTGCTCCTATAGATGTTAATCTAACAGTCATGGTTAATAGGAACATTGTATCTTAGAAACCTGATGTGGCGAAGCATGTGTTAAAAATGGAATATAACGTGGGCAATGTAGAACAAAACAAACAATCTACTACCTAAATGTTTTTGGAAAGCACGAATGTGTTCCAGCAAGAAATATCTTCGTGTTTCATTTAAATGACGTCAATGTACAACGGATTTGCAGTGAGCACTTGGTTACCAGTCTCAGCTCCTTATGTTCTATGTACACCGCATTCAATGCCAGTTTAGGGAACAATTGTTTAAACCCTTTGGCAAAGTGTTACTAAGCCCTTTTAACTATAGGTTGTATTGTCATTGGGCTGGACGTTATGGCCAAAATTTATATCACAATATTTTTCTTAATTTCGGTCGATACGATATAATCCGATATCGATATGAACACTATTATCTGAAATAGAAATCTTTGTAACATTATAAATGACTTTATCATCAATTTTGATCAATTTTAAGCATCCTTGCTGAATAAAAGTATTAATTTTCTTTCCCAAAAAATTTATAAAAAATTATACTGAATGGAATAGTGATAATGTTAAGAAAGCTTTTTATTTTCAGATAAATGCTGATCTTTGGATATTTTTATTCACCAAAGAATCCTGAAAAAAAAAAACTCAACTGTTTTAAATATTAATAATCAGCAAATCAGCATATTAGAATGATTCTGAAGGATCATGTGACCACTGAAGGATGGAGTAATGATGCTGAAAAATTTAGCTATGTATGATCACAGGAATAAATTACATTTTAAAATCTATTAAAATAGAAAGCAATTTTAAATGGTAAAAATATTTCAACAGTTTACTGTTTTGCTGTACTTTGGATCAAATAAAATGCAGACTTGGTGAGCAGAAGAGAATTAAAAAATAATATTATAACAACAACAAAAACTGGAAATGTTGCTGGAGACCAAGGTTTTTATAGTTTTGCATTTTTAAATTCGTTGTATTTTAATATCGTTTTCAAATTTGCAAATACAATTTAGTTTCGTTTTTATTAGTTTCAATAATAATTTTGTTAGTTTTAGTTTAGCTTTTATTTTGTGAACACATTTCTATTAAATTTTTATATAGTTTAGTTTCAGTTTTAGTAATTAAAGTTTATTAGATTTAACAGATCACTTCCAGAGAGCAGGCCAAAGAAGACTTTAGGCTAATTTAACCTTAGTGATGCAAACGTCTAGCGTCACCAAATTAAAGCATGTTGAGATTGATTGGATGGTAAATGTATACAAATACACACCAAAATTAAGCAGTTGTGCCTTTTTAAATCTACACAAGTTGCTTTTACATTATATGTAAAACGCACTAGACTGAATGATAAATGTGTGTTGTGATATTTAATTTGAAAATAAATGTAGCTAATTTCTTTATATTATAGCCTATGTCTTTCATCTTATTTAACTATAATCACTGTCGTGTCTTGCTCACTTTCCCGCGAATAAACGCGCATAAATAAGTGGGACTGATGAAATGCAATAATAATAGCGGAGCCTCAACATTGGATTTGCAGCGTTGCGCATTCTAGCCATTCGCTCTGCAGCTGAAGTGAATGACAGCTCGGGAGCTCTCGTTTCTCGCTTTCTGTAGCCTATATCATTTATTTTTAAGATTTATTTGTAATGCTTCTGTAAAGGACTAACGGCCGCATAGCCTATACACTGCAGAGTTTAAGGGAGACAATGGCACTTAACAGTAAAGTCATATCTAAATATGTTCTTTTCATTTATGAAGATTTAAGTATGTAGTTTATGCACATTTGTTCAAAACAGCCTGGCAGATTGTTCACAAGATGTAGGCAAAAGTTTGTATTGTATACAGGAAGGATGCGCGTTCTTATCATTCCTCTGTTGCGCTGCTTGTCTATTTCTCTTCAAAGCACCAACTTAAAATGCCTATTTTGGTTTGATTGCTTGTGTCACATGAGAAAATGAATAATTTTGCCTTACTGATGCTGTAGCCTATTTAATGCAGGTGCGGTTCAGGTCGCGATCTTGATGTCAAACGGGTCGGGTACAGAATTAAATTGGTGCTGGCTGCTGTCGGATAACGGGTCGTGTGTTCTGTTGTGTAGCTACTGGATGCAGGTTTACCTAACAGCACCCGTGCAGGACTCTGCTTTAAACTGCTTTGCGTCTCTCCGTCAGATAACCTCACGTGCATGATGCGCCATTTACGGGGGCTTATTTAAAATGAAAACTCATTCTCTGCCAGCAGGAGGCGCTTTTAGAGTGATACAACTGGCAATGTATATCGAAATATCGGAAATGTGTTAAAAAATCATATCACCGTTATTGAAAAAAAAAAAACATTGCGATACATATTGATATTGAATTATTGTCCAGCCCTAATTGTCATATGCATTGATATCATAATCTCCTAATAACATCTGCAGATGCATTCGAGACTTTAGGAAAACAGTAGTCTCTGCAAACGGAAGGAAATATAAATAAACCACAGTGATCTATGAAATAGATGTAAAACAGTGATTCTCAACCTTTTTGACTCCAAGGCTCTCCTTTGTCCAAGACAATATTTACAAGATGTTAACTGATGGACTGGAGTCACATTGATTACTTGTGGATTATTGTGATGTTTTTATCAGCTGTTTGGACTCTCATTCTGGCGGCACCCATTCACTGCAGAGGATCCATTGGTGAGCAAGTGGTGTAATGCTAAATTTCTCCAAATCTGTTCAGATAAAGAAACAAACTAATCTACATTTTGGATGTTCTGAGGGTTTGTAATTTTTAAGCATATTTTAATTTTTGAGTGAACTATTCCTTTAAGATTTTGTTAATATAATTAAGTTTAAATCATATTAACTTATCAGGAAGCTTGGTTTAGGCCCCTAGTGGGGCCCTCTGGTTGAGAACCACTGATGTAAAGAATAAAAGAAACGAAATGATGTGTAAATAAGTATGGATTAAAAGCATATTGATTTTCTAATGACTTTCAAATTTCTATTAAAGGTAATAATTTATCATCTTTGCTAGTTATTCTAGTTATTAAATTTACAAAATATCATCTTTAAAAAAACGTTCAGTATACAAAACGTAAATATAGTAGCCAACATTTGAAGTGGATCAAAAAAGTTCATCAAAGTTGTCCTAAGACAAGAACGCATTTTGGTTTTAGGTTTTAAGACAACTTTGACTAAAGGTTTTGATCCATTTCAAATGTTGACTGGTGTAGTTAAAACCAACCCAAAAGTTTGGAAAAAAAAAAAAAAAAACAAAAACGAGAAAAAATCGAAAAGTGTAATAGCCTGTTGGCTACTAGTCACTCATGCAGGCGAAAACATTTTTCACACTAAAAAAGAAAGACACATTTCCTAGTCTAGGAATAGTAGTGCTGTCAAATGATTAATCGCGATTAATTGCATACAAAATAAAAGTTTTTGTTTGCATAATATATGTGTGTGTTCTGTGTATATTTATTATGTATCTATAAATACACACACATGCATGTATATATTTCAGAAAACTATGTTGTGTTTATATATTAAATATATTTATTTAAATATAAATATGTAAATACATGTAAATATTTTCAATATATATACTGTATGTGTGTGTATTTATATATACATAATAAATATACACAGAACACACACATATATTATGCAAACAAAAACATTTATTTTGTATGCAATTAATCATGATTAATCATTTGACAGCACTAGTAAATTTCTCTATTACGGCCACAGGTTTATTGTCTTTTCTGACATCCAGAAGGGCACATTTCAATGGTTGTTGAAATTGGTGCTTGTGAAATTGAAATCATCTATCAGTCTAGCAGTAAAAGAAGACACACATTGATATCTAATTACACCATAAGCAAAAGACAAGGTGAGGTGACGCACAAAAAAGTGGTCGATAGCCCTGTGCTCTCATGGCGGCTCCCTCTGTGTCACAGAAAACAGGAGGTGCAGTGTCCGTGTCGGCTGAAGTGAGAAGGGAATTGTGTCAGTTTCAGCTCTCGACTCAGGAGACCCCAGCCACACAATAGAGTCCCTCTCGAAGCTAGTTTGGTACAGTGACGTATGAGTGTGCAGGAGAGGCCCTGATTACAGGATCCTGTGGGAAACGCTGTCCTGAGGACTGCTGTCTGCTGTAGTGTGTTTGAGCAGATCCAGGGGCATCAGAGGAAGAGGGTGGTTTTGTTCACTCACTACTGCCTCGTATGGGGGCGCCTCATCTAAAGGTAAGGCTGACAAAGAGATGGAGGCGATTGGCTGGTGCCTGAAGTCCTGTAGTCTGGTTGGGTAATGGGAAGAGCCACTTGCTGACACCCAAGACGCACCAGCGAGCAGATCCCCCATCTCTCTGTGACGGTGTGGGGCGGGATGCTCCCGGCACGGGTCTGTGAGGGAGTAGGGGGGCGGATCGTCCGTAGGAACATATATATGAGTCCCTTGTCCCACACACTCATCATAACTGAAAGAAAAGACAATTTTGAAATAAATATTATTATATATCAACAATATTATGTAATTGATCTATTTATCAATATACTATACTACAGTTTGAAATTCGAAGGTCCTGTTGCACATCTTCTTTAGGGTAGCACATACAGTAGTATGTCCTGTATACATGGTAGGTTACATTTTATAACCACTAGAGGGCAGAACATTTATTTATGCTAAGAACCCTGACATATGATTATCTCCTTACTAAATACCTATATTCTCTATGGGAAAACGATATAGTTTGATATTATAAAGACAATGTGGTGTTTCCAGAATTAAATAATTGACTGTTATTATAAAACATACACAAAAATTATTAAAATATCATATGGAAAATATTACATGCAAAATACACTGTGGTATATATATATATTGTTAACTTGCTGTCAATAGAACAAAATATTGTGATTAATCTTATGATTTGTCCTGATAGGTCAAGTTATACTTCATCCTTTTCTTAGCACTCAGCAGCTGCAATGATGCACAAATAACATTCAAGCAATGAAACTAAAATGATAAATTAAACAATGTATGTATTAAGATTAAATCATCATGTTGTGCATATTTAATATTTAACACCTTTGAAAGCTTAAGTAAAGTATTTTTTCTTTAGATTTTCTTTGACCCCAACCACCCAGCCTCTAGGAGGTTAGGGTTCTCTAAGAATTAATATACAAAAATGAATACAGTAACATAACAATAACTATTATATCATATTTAGTAAACAAATAAAACTTTTAAAGTTAAGTTAAATCAAATATGTAGCTAAGACAAATAATAATTTGAAGCCATTTTACACTTCACTTCTACAATTCTACACTTCAAGTTCGCAACATTTTACCAGAAGTGTCAGATTTATGATAGTATTGTGAATTTTTATGACTGTTTTTATGAATGAGGTTTCTAAATCCAGTATATTTACATAGTGAGAATATTTTCGTATGCTATTATAACTTCTGAATGGCAGACCCTCAGTATTACTGACATCTGATTCTCTTTTTGTTCCTTCCCACCACACTAAATCACCAATTTCAGTTTCTCTGTGCGACATCCTGCTGCATGGCAAACAAAGCTCCAGTGAAGCACATCAGATTTAAAGCCTGATGTGTCCATCCAAGAGAAAAGCAAACAAAACGAGAGACAAAGGGACTGAAATAGCCTCCTTGTTTGTGTGAAGGTGAGTTGTGTATGTGTGTGAGAGGTGAGCTACATTAACCAGGTTCATGGACACTTCCAGTAAAGTGAAGCAGTCTTATGCCTCTGACCTCAGCGTGCGCAGAGCACAGAGTGTTAGAAAGAGTAAGAGTGAATAGCAGCAGGGTAATTGGACCTCGGTATGGTTAACCATATCAGACTGTCAGTGAGAGCGGAAACGGGATGCTAGAATTGGTTTACGCTGCCACCCCAGGCTTACACATGAGAGATGAACACAGAGAGAGAGGGCTTTGCAGTGGGCACAAAGATCTCTATTATAGACACATCTATTTTGTGAAATACAAAAGATGTGCAGATGAGTTAGTACGATTTAAAAAAAAAAAAATAATACGTTCTTTAGGCGAGGAGCATAAAGGATCAAACATACAGTAAATAGATTTATAATGATACAAAAGATTTAGGTTTCAAATAAATGCTATTTCATTCATTCATTCATTCATCAAAGAATCCTGAAAAACCTGTTTTCTAAATCATGGTTTCCACAAAAAAAAATTAAGCTCCACAATTGTTTTCAAAACTGATAACAAGGAGACACATTTCTTGAGCAGCAGATCAGCATATTAGAATGATATCTGAAGAATCATGACACTGAAGACTGGAATAATTACTGCTGAAAATTGAGCTTTGCCATCACATTGTAAAACACATATTAAAATAGAAATTATTTTAAATTGTAATAATTTTTAACAATTTTCCTGTTTTACTGTATTTTTGTGGACCTTAATGTGTAGCTTGAGGGCGGTGAGCATAAGAGACTTATTAAAAAAAAAAAAACTTTCCAAAAATCTCCGACCCTTAATTTTTGAACAGTTTTTATTTTGATTTCTCCAAAATAAATAACACAATCTGAACACTTCGTACTTTTCCAAAATGTATTGAATAAAAAATACATACAGTACCTAATTTTCTAACACAACATAAATGTCGACTATTTAAAGTACAAGCATTCAAAATGGTCACTATCTGGTGTTGTATGAAAAAGAGCTGCATAGATTATTACGGGGGGGACCCACTTATCTATCACTTTGAAGCAATTTTTGTAGGTTTCAAGTTTAAGCAAATAAATATGAATTATAAATAGATTACTTGTAAGTAGATATATTTTTTTTTATTTGCTCCCCTGAGTGAAAAAGACTGAATGAACTGCTGTAAAATAATTTTGAATTGTAGTATGTAGTATATATAATAAACTGATCTATCAGCAGCAGCTGTATCAAAGGGTCTCCCATATACTCAGAGATCCACTCTCTCACCTCCTCCGTCAGGCTTCAGGTGATGAGGGCTAATTAACACACCACCTGCTCAACTGGAAGAGGTGATGATACCAGGGAAAATGGCTAAGCATGACTGAGTCCCATTAAAGGAGCGAGTAAACACCAAAAAAGTGGTTCAGATGAAATCAATGTAGTTCCATTCTCCTAAAGTTTCTCTGTCTTCTCAGTTTCTCTTCTCATGTCATGATGGTAATCATACCACATCATGAACACGAAAAACGCCTCTTCATGTGGACTCTGAATAACATCTGTGGTGCTTGAGGGTCATTCTTTATTTTTGCCTCTGCATCTCTAGTTGGCTGAGACTAGAGACTGCTGATACATCAAGCAGTTGAAGTTATCAACTAAAACAGATTTTAAAAGATACATTTGTGTAAATGTTACATTGATTATTGGTGCATACTAGCAAAAAAAATGTCAAGGGTAAAAATGTATATAATATATAAAGTAAATTAAAGTAAATGCATGTCAGTGTAGCAAATTGCAATTAATCTAGACAATTTAGAGTCACAAAATGTTTTAGTGAAATTATATCCTGGAATGTTTAAGTACACTATCAGTCAAAAGTTTTTGAACTGTAAGATTTTTAATGTTTTTTTAAAGTCTCTTCTGCTCACCACGTCTGCATGTATTTGATCAAAATACAGCAAAAGCAGTAAAATTGTTAAATATTTTTACCATTTAAAATAACTACCTTCTATTAGAATATATTGTAAAATGTAATTTATTCATGTGATCAAAGCTAAATTTTCAGCCTCATTACTCCAGTCTTCAGTGTCACATGATCCTTCAGAAATCATTCTAATCTGCTGATTTGCTGTTCAAGAAACATTTATTATTATTTATTTATTATTATTCGCAGATATTTAAAACTGTTGAGTAATTTTTCAGGATTTTTTGATGAATATAAAGATCCAAAGATCAGCATTTATCTGAAATAAAAAGCTTTGTAACATTATACACTATCCTATTCAACGCTTGGAGTCAGGATAATATGCTCGTCTGAAGAATCATGTGCTGGAGTAATGATGCTAAAAAAATAAAAAAAAATAAAAATATATTACTATTCTTTGTGGTGGAAATGAGTGCTTTTATATATCTATACCTAAAGTGTCTGATTTGAAGTTGATATAACTTTAAAACAATTGTTGACACAACTGGCAATTGGGTTGTTTTGACCCAGCGGTTGGGTTAAATGTATAACCCAACCTCTGGGTAGTAACCCAACCGCTGGGTCAAAACAACCCAATTGACTGGGAGGTTTGTCCCTATTTTACCCAGCACTGGGTTGTATTTAACCCAGCATTTTTTAGAGTGTAACAATGTATTATCTAAATTATGACTCTATCTTATGATTATGACTTAAAAAAAAAAATCATAATTATGGCATAAAAAGTAAAAATTCTGAGATTATGAATACCAAGTCATTTTTTATGTGGTGAAAATGAGCTTCCATAGCTTTAGTACTTTTATATTTCTATACCTAAAGTGATTTAAGGTTTAAAACAACTTTTGACATTTAACTTCATATTAACAATATTTTTGTTAAAAATAAATCATTCTTTTTTGTGAGTGCAAGAAAATGTATATGTTAACACACATCAACTCAACATACCAATCCAGATATCAGCACAGGTGGAGACCACAGCAAACAGGACTCCATGCCTGGGCAGTTCATACCGCCACCACAAGCAGGTCAACCAGTATTGACAGCTTGGCTGAATGCTCATAACCCCACAATGCTCTGGCACATGTCCCTGAGAATACTGCATTCAGATATACTGTGGCGCCACTATGTCTAAGAATTACACACTTCGGCAGTCTCTGCTTGTAAACTTGGCAATGATGGCCAATGACTACATCCTTTGGACTGTATACAAATGCATTATGCAGTCTTTTCATTAGGTTGTACCTTATAGTGTGTTACATTATGAGAGTGATTCACAGACATACATAAAGCCAAACTGAAACTACCCTTGCAGTGTATCATTCTGAGTCCACTTCAGCCCATATACTAAGATAAACAAGGCCACATTGTAATTTGTAATTCACTAAATTGTCATGGCAGACACCCATATCCGCTATCATTTTATAAATAATACTGTTTTTGTGACACAGAATGTAGTTTTAAGAGTTTTTTAGAATGTACTTGTTTAGACTTCAAATATGCGGTTTGTTAAAAAAGATAATGTCTATTTGAAAATTTGCTTCGGCGTTTTCAGAGATGTGAGCTCCAGGGCGTCAGCGGGCATTCAGCGATCATAAACCCGTGGAGAGAGCGCCTTACCTCGGCCAGATCTTCTGGAATTTGCTGATGTCTATATGGTGGTTAAGCATGAGATATTATTTGTTTTGGGTTAATCTCGGGGGTAATCTTTGGTCTCATTAATCTATTATTTGTTCCAGAGCAAATGGTTTTGGCTCGAGGCAAAATCTCATCAAGTTATATTTTGTGTAACTTCAATGCTGTGTATCAGGCCGAAGCGAGAGATTTGTACTTTGAGCCGAACTGCCTAGAAAGTTGGATGCTGTTGTTTGTTGTTTATAAATAATATTCAAAAAATATTTTATATAAATAGTAGTATGTAATATAGTTAATTAACGGCTTGAGGTAGTTTGTTGGTGTGTTGTGTCTTAATGATGATTGGCCATTTGCGCCATTAGATGACGACAAGAGACTGTCTTTATGAGTGAGTCCGCACTAAAGACTTTTATATTAAAAGAGACTGAAACAGGATTGTAAACAAGGAAGTTATTTTTACTCTCAACAACACCTTGTAAGATGCAGCCAAAATATCAAACTAAGTTTATTGTGAATTTTGAGATAAAGCCCAGCTCACACGTGCATTTGTGGCCACGATTTGGTAGGCCGAGACAAATTTTGAAAATCCTATTCCTATGATCCTAGGCTAAAATCTGTAGGCTTTGATCGCTGGTTTGACATGTTCACCGACAGCTGATTAATGGCTGTTGTGATCAAATTTGACCTCCAACGAAATTCTGGCAGTGTCAGAAGATTTGGCGCACAGTCTTGCAGAGGCTCCTACGACGAACATCAAACTGTCTTAGTTTTTCAAGACAAGCCATGATCAGAATTAATGGTAGAGATTTCTTCTATCCGCCATAAAGTCTGGCACTCCCGGCCACTGCTCACGGAATTCATATATGATTTGTTGCCTTTGCTTTGATAAACACCAGTTGTGCCACTGTTTTTATGTGGGTGTGTAGTGCTGCTTACACAGTTCTTCTTAAATACGCCGCTATTGCGCCATTCATATACTTTTTATGATAGCTAACATTTTAGCCCCGCATGTAATGCAGCTCACAGTCACTGAACGTGTATGGGCTGATCATGTAAAACTCGCGCACATCTGTTTTTAACGCGTCTTGACTGTCATACAGTCTGACATTAATGAAATGATGACCCACAAGGTGACATGATACTGTTTGTACCAGTCTGACAGAAGCATCAATCGTTAAAGGACTATGAAAATCGCACAGGTGAAAGGGGGCCCGCTTAAGCTGAAGAATGAATGCTGTATCAAATGCAAGTAGTAGTTCGCGCAAAAGAGGGGTTTTAAAGACACCGTTGTTGTTTTGTATGTATTTACACACTTGTGCCGTCAAACTGTTGTATAAATGCAATATCACACTCGTAGTCATGCAATATGGCTGTATATCGGCACACCGATATACAGTCATATCACACTGCTACTCGTGTGATATATGTGTGTGTGTTTTATTTATTAACTGTCAAATGTTCGCTAGCATAGCTCCGATGGGGTTTTTAATAAGTGAAATATAATATTTATTACAAAATATTTTTTTTAATAAATCAGAAATTTTAGTTTTACTTTGTTTTTGTCTTTGCACTCCTTCATCTGTGAATTAAATCACAGCACCATAAAACTACATACTGTACACAAGGAAGCTTACTTAATCTTAAAATTGTGATGTAACAAAGGTAGCGGAACTTGGCTCTATGCATCGGCTGTTGATTGGATGTAGGCAGATCTGAATGTAGCTAAGCTTGCAGTCGATTATAAGAAACGTGTGGGGTTTAAGTGAACTAAATGTTTGAAAAAAGTCCGGCAGATGTCACCAGAGAGAAATCTTACATTTCACATAAACATATGCATGGGTGAACTGTTCACAATAAGATCAATAACAAGCATTTAAAAAAGAAAAACAAGACAGGGTGGATTTTACCTCCATGCTGACTTGAAAAATAGACTGATTTCGACAGGTCATGCTGGATCAGGTCTAAGGGTTTGATTTATAGAGCAGGTTCAGGATTCAACTTTAATTTCCATGTAGACCTTTACTCTTTGTGCTCATTTAAAGGTTCACAACACCTGCTGTGTCACCTGTAATCAATATGAATAAGACCTCTGTTGTTGCCCTGGTTACCCTCAGCGGTGTGTTCCCCTGCTCCTCATACATAAATAATGACTCTGATCGAGAATGCTCCATGTGTGAGTGTATGTGCGAGGTGCTATCAAGATAAAAGCACATTCAAAATGTCGATGTCTGCCCTGCGATAAAACACAGGAAAAGGTATGAAAGCTAATTTGGCTTTTTTCTGGATAATAAGAATGTATAGCACAGAGATCTGTTAGGGCTTTCTATATCCCTCCGTGTGAGTGTTACATAAAGCTGTTCGCTCTCTACAGAACAAGGTGAGAACTGTTTTCCACCATCCTGCTTCCTCTGTTAAGGAGCCAGGCTCCTCAGGGACCCCTCCACACACACTTACTGAGATGCCACCTCAACTGACAATAATTCATTAATCAGGCTATGCAAATGTCACAGCCCAGTCCTGACTGTGACTCTCATCTCATCTATCCATATCCATAAATAATAAACAGCCTGCATTTGCTTTAATGTTTCCCCCCCCCCACAATTGTTGTTCCCAAGAACAAATATGAGCATCAGTTGTTTTTGCACATTGGGCTAATGATGACAGCTCCCACTTCCCCAGAGAGTATGAAGAACAACACCTGCAGAAGACAGGCATATAGTATAGTCTCTGTAATTCCACACCCAATCTTTAAAATAAATTTGCATAATAAAATAGCAAAAATTTAAATGCAAAAATAATATTATGCATTATATTAACAATAATAAATGCCATAAATATTTATATTATAATATTAAGATATATATTTAAATTATATTTAAATTAAAAAATGTAACTTATTCCAGTGATGCCATTTATTTAGTCTTGAGTGTCACATGATCCTTCAGAACTCATTCAAATATGTTGATTTGCTGCTCAAGAAATCCATGATCAGGGTGCTCATTTATTAATAATGGTTCTTATTATTATTAATGTTGAAAACAATTTGAAAACAATTTTCATTTTTCAAATTTACATTTTTCATTATACTTTGATCAACCGAAAGATCAATGAACAACATTTATTTGAAATATAAATAATTTGTAACATTATAAATGTATTTACTGTCACTTTTGAACATTTTCTGCGTCCTTATATCTTTTAAATTTTTTTCTTATATCTCACTGACAATAAACTTTTGAATGACAGTATCATGGTTTCTGAAAAAAAATATTAAGCAGCAGAACTGTTCTCAACATTGATAATAATAAATGTGCTTTAGCACAACATCATATTAAGTGACTTTCTGAAGAATCAAGGACTAAAGACTTGCGCAATAGCTTTGTCAGCCAGTGAATAAATTAACAACAATTTAAAATATATTAAAAGACAAAAAAGCTAAATGAATAAGTCATAATATTAAAGTTTTTACTGTATTTTGATCAAATAAATGCAGCCTTGGCAATTTTAAAAGACTTCTTTCAAAATAATTTTTGAAACCAGTACACATAACATATTTATTATGTGACAATAAATGCCGTTTTGACGCTCTTTGATGTGGCGTGACAGATCGCCGTATACTAACGCCTCAGTTCTAACAGCATCACCCCTTCCTCTTTATTACTAGTTATAACACAAAATATACATGAATATGTATAGTGTCTGCCGTTGCTGCTGAGTGGTTTGGGATGTAGATCAGTGTAGTAGCGCACTGTCTGCTGAATTTTTATCTGCACTGTCACTCTGTTGTTTAAAGTGATTAAGGCCCAATCCCATTCTATTTTATACCCCTTCCCCCTACCCTCTGCAATACAACTTGCCCCTTGTCCTTCAACAGAGTTCAAGGGTAGGCGTGAAAATTTTCCCCTAAGAATTAGGACACCACTACTATTCCGTCACACATCATCATACGTCGTGTAGCTCCTACAATGCACACACCTATACTGGTGTGCTGGTGTGTGCATTAGAGCCTTTAATTACTGTTTTATATTAATGCGCTGCTTACTGACACACACACACACATATATATCGGAGATCGCACAACTCACACATCCTGGAGAAAATAAACTTGTCAACGGTGCCCCACGACTTTCATTAATAACAGTTTAAATACTTAATAGCTACATTATATTTTCCAGCAACGAGAGGATAAAATCGCAGATTTTTTTTAAGTAAATTCACTCTAAAAAGAGAAAAGCACAGACTCGCATACACGCAACTTTCATCTCTCTCACTCTCTCTCTCTCGAATTGCAAATTGGCAGAAAAGGGTTAGGATTTCTAATATGGGGACTGCCACCTCAATGTTCTATGGTGGTGTATCACCGGGATCCAGACATGAAAATAGGGTTGCTGGCATACGTGCAGTCTGTAATGATATGACGTTAGTTAGCAAATATTAGAGTTTTTTGCAAACATTTCTTTGAGTAACTTTACCGTAAATATGAACTCGATGTAACATAAAACAAATGATTACTTTTAGTTAAAGTCTTTATTAATGCCAAAAAATGCTTATATTTATGTGTCTTTTTGTTCGCTCGGCATGTTGCCCCTGAAGCCGGTTTACGATGAGATCATTCATACCCCTTCGTTTGAAGTGGGGTCCCAAAAAATCTTCGTTTGAAGGGCTGTCTGGCCCTTCCCCTACCCCTCCAACCAAAAGAGAATTGAGACACCCCTAAAGGGGAAAGGGGAAGGGCTAAGGAGTAGAATTGGGATTGGTCCTAAATATAACTTAATTCACACCATATATCGGATATTATTTATCAAACTAATCTGACTAATTTGATCATTCGCTTTTAATTTTAAACCGTGAGTGCAGCGCGTTAGCATTCGTTAGCCAGTTAGCTTGTCATTCACGTTTCCATTCACGTTTCTATTCGCATCTATTACCGTTTTCTTTTCTCTCTCGCTCCGTTTCTTTTCTGTCTCGCTCCATTTTTCACGAGTTCATCAAACAACAGTGGTAAGTCAGAATCATTCATCAATCATGGTGATTAATGTCTTCGTCTCCTGCTATTGTTGTTGCATGCGTGCCACAATCGTAAGTTTTATCTCGCTCTTCGGCGAAAGAGGATTTTCACATGTGATAAATGCAGGGAAATAGTTAGGCTGACAGAGAAGATTTCAGAACTAGAGACGCACATCCAAACATTAATTGAGGACAGTAAGAATGTGAGGGCTCAAGATAAGGCTTTGGATGCGACTAGCTCAGGGAATCTTGTACATTGTTCGTTCCGGTTGTAGAGCCCATGCAGCAGGGCGACTGGGTGACTGTGAGGCGGCATAGTCGCAGGTCCGATCAAAACATCAAACAGGTTCTCCCCACTCAGTGACGCACCTACTGAGAAACCTGATGAAAGTGCTCTAGTTATTGGCGATTCAATTGTACGGACTGTGAAAATAGAGACACCAGCCACCATAGTCCAATGTTTACTGGGAGCCAGAGCACCTGACATCTTGGCAAATTTAAAATTGCTGGCTAATGCTAAATGGTAAGATTGTTATCCATGCCAACGCTGACGATGTTCGACTTCTCCAGTCGGAGATCACTAAAAAATAACATTAAAGAGGTGTGTGAGCTTGCAAGTACGATGTCAGACACTGTAATATGCTCTAGTCCCCTCCCTGCTTACCGTGGTGATGAGATACATAGCAGACTGTCATCACACAATGGCTGGATGTCTAAGTGGTGCCCGCATAATAACATAGGTTTCATAGACAATTGGATGAGTTTTTGGGGCAGACCTGACCTGTTGAAAAGAGACGGTCTTCATCCCTCCTGGGGTGGTGCAGCTCTTCTGTCTAGAAATATGGCACATAGTCTTAGAGATTGTACTTGACTAACTGGGGCCCAGGTCAGGAAGCAGACAGACTGGCTAAAATGACTGTCTGCTAGCCGCCTCACGTCACAGATGTCAGTTAATTCTCAGCACATAGAGACCCTTTCACCAGATTAAATTAAATTAAATGTATGCATTGAGCAGCGCTTTTATCCAAAGCAACTTAGTGCATTCATGCTATAAATTTTTTACAAGTATGTGTGTTCCCTGGGAATCGAACCCACAATCTTTTGTGCTGCTAATGCAATGCTCTACCATTGAGCCACAGGAAAATTTTCATATTATATATTATATTAGATATCACACTATATGTGTCTGTTCCCCAGACTAGAAAATACAAAAAATGTATTCATTTATTTACAATTTAAGAGGAACAATTTAACTGATGTTCAACAAATAAAAAACAGATAATACGGATAAACAAATGATAAAGCTTGGCCTATTGAATATCAGGTCCCTTTCTACGAAAACACTTTTTGTAAATATGATCACTGATCATAACCTAGATATGCTCTGTTTGACAAAAACCTGGCTAAAACGGTGATTACCCAATTTTTTAATTTTAAAAAAAAACGAGTCTACCACCCAAGATTACAAGATTACGTATAAAATGAGCCGAAAGTCCAAAAAGGTAAAGGGGGAGGTTGCTACAATTTATAACAATATTTCAGTATTTCTCAGAGGGTGGGCTTCAAGTATAACTCGTTTGAAGTAATGGAGCTTCATATAACATTCTCCATAGAAATAATTGTTAATGATAAATCCCCTATAATGTTTGTACTGGCTACTACAGGCCACCAGGGCACCATACAGATATTATTAATAATTTGACTGATTTCTATCTGAGTTAGTGTTGGCTGAGATTAAAGGTTGTAATGTGGTGATTTAATCTTGTTGCTACTGAAAAAAGATGCATTTGCGACCAGCATTCCATAAATTTGAAACTTCTACTGGGGTTTAGAGAACAGGGTCAGGACCTAACGCATTGTCCGCAATCATTCTCTGCAGTAATACTGTCACATGGAATTGATGTTAATGGTATTGAAATACTGCAGCAAAGCGATGATATCTAGACTTGTGCAAACTCCATATAGCTAAAACTGTATATTCTACTCCTTGCTACAAGTATGGTAGGACCATCACTTCTACCACAAAAGACTGTTTTGTAAGTAATCTTCCTGATCTATCTCAATTCCTCAGCATATCCAATAAATACCTCAGAACAACTTGATAATGTAACAGAAACTATGGACTCTCTCTTTCTAGCATTTTAAATACAGTTGCTCCTCTACGCTTAAGGAAGATTAAGGAAAACTGTATTCTAACAAGTGTAGCGTCTGGACCAATCCAACACACTATATATTCTCTTTTATTATAACAAATACTCTGTAACCTCAGTTGAAACCCTTCCCCCCAGAATGCGTAACACCCCAGGAAGCCGAAAAGGCCCCTGGTTCCATGGCAACCAACACTGATATCACTGAGTTTATTGGCCAAAAGAATGCAAAGCAAGGAAAATCCCTGCATGTCCCAAGGAAAAGCAGAGTAGAAAGGGACTGTGTTCTAGTTAATTCATAGAAAAACCGTTATTTGAATGAACACACATATTCTTCAGGCCATTGAGTATATTATTGTCATTGTGTATTTTGTCTTTGATATTCTTAGACTATTTTAGTATGCTTGTGAGGGAACCCATTCCTGATCATCCCTTTTCACTATATGTAATCTTACCTTGTTTAGTATCTATGAATTTGCCTTCTTATGATCGAAACAAGCGTTTATATTATATATTGGTACATAGGCAATATTTATTAGGGCCCTGAGAATCGTTAATATTTTCGATTTAAGTCCATTTGCAAATTACAATGCTTAGAGAACAAAGGGTCGTAAAACCCTCCAGAAATTGCAACCTCCCGCTTGGAATTTCAACCTTTCTCATTGGACAAGCCATCTTGAGAGTCGTGAATCTTCTCCGACCTTAAAGGCCCCACTCCAGGGACCCGCCCAAGGCGGTGGTGCGGTCAGATGCCTGTATTGAAGAGTGATTTGATGAATTCGTCGGCATTGGGATACCAAAGCTTGTGCAAGGCCTTTCGGCCTCGACTTTCCATTCACCAAAATCTCTCTGACTCAAACTGGTTCTTTTCGTCAACTAATTTCAGCAAGATCTGGGGCTTTAAGATCAGGAATCTCTTTCCGACAGCCGAGACTTGCAAGTATCAAACTTAGTCTTATTAATGGATACATTAAGTATCAGTTACACCTTTTTACAAGGTGTGTTTGAACTAAGAATCTGACGTTTTCCCTCAGGTTTTAGATCTGCTGAATATATGCAAAGTGTTCCATAAAATTCATTCTTTATGCCTCTTTCTGTGCTGAGTTAAACTTTAACCCTTTCCTATACCAACTGTATGTGTGTGTGTGTGTGGGTGTTTGTATGTTAGACCAGTTTATGTGTTTTTGTAGGATGTTAGACCAGTTTATGTGTTTATTTAGTATGTTGGACTAGTTTAAGTGTTATGTAGTTAATAAAACCTTACTTGAATCACACTTGACGTTGTTCATTGTTTACTCATAACTGAAGTCCCTAATCATGCAGATTAATGTTACAGGCTTTGTGTAGAATTGTACAGTAAGAAAGTTATTTCCCTTAACCAGGAAATTAACGTTCTTAGAATTGACAAGACAGTTGACCCTGAGTGGTCAGCTAAATATCTACAGCGGATCTAAAATATGAATAGTTAATTATAACTAGTTATGGTTAATTATTCATATTTCCCCATGAGCTGATTCGTTACAAATATTTGGTGGAGAGAATGCTGGGCATGCTAAAACGAAAGTATGAGTTAACACTGGCACCTTAAAAGTGTGTGCTTGATAGCCCAGGTTTAAATAGGACGTGACTTCAGATGCCCTGTTGTGTCCCTATTTGCTGGCTTGTTTAGATGCAGTTAAAGTGGGGGTTTGAATTGGTACTGTTATTATAATTGTGAGAGTCTTTATGTTTTTCATGCTTAATGGCATCGGTGTAAGGCTAATCTGATTTTAGCAAAGAAACCCTAAATTCAGTATTAAAGCATAAATCTGTCTAGACAAAGCGTAAGTCTGAATCTCAGCACAGCGGCATGTCCAAACTGTACCATAAAGTAATATGCTTTAGTGAAGAAATCACAAAAATTTGCAGTATTGTTTAAATTGTTTCTTTGAAGAAGAAATATCAGTACAGTTATATCAAGGTAGATTTAAGTGATGCTCCTCTTTCTACAGCATAAAGGACTTATAGTTTATAATTAGATTGAAGCAATTCATCTACACTTGGACTGTATATATATAAGCCGAGCAACATGGTGGTCATTACTGTGTTTCACTCGATGAGTGAAATTAAAGGTGTAATACTGAACTTTAGTACTCATATGTGAGGCAAAAATAACTACATATATGTTTAAACCGGTTTTAACTTACAGTAAACCCGTTTTGTAATTCTTTAAACAAGTGCAAGAAGTTTATTGTTGCATTAGAGAAGCACTCAACGAAGTGCTTAGGTAATGCAACAAGTCTTGAAAGCTGAAAGCACCACGTTCTAAAACTAAGACTGTTTAACATAGACAGACATTAAAACTGCGTTAATTACACTGGCATGCAATGGTTACCGTGACAACAACTTGTCACAGGAAGTGCTAACTTCACATAGCACAACACGCCATGTTGTAAACCAACCATTTGAAGCAGCGAAGCTAACACGACTTAGCATAGTTTCATTTTAGGATAAGCTACTCAAATAGCTTTAACAATTAGGGGTTAACACTCTTTAATTGAAGCTCTTAAATACAGCATGTGTGTGTGTGCAGTGTGAAGTAATTTGAATTTAACCTAATCCCTGGTTTCTGATTTTTCCATGTCTCTTCCTTCTTTTTCTTCTTTTTCAATCTTTCTCAATCTTCAATTCGTCTCAGCAAACTATTTAACTATCTTAGATGTATCCTTCATGAATGCTATTGCTTAGTTACTAGTTAAATAAATCTAAATTTAATTAAATCTTAAATGTCTATCGAGGAAAGACTCATTAAGATATTGGGTGCTTTTAGTAACACACTAAACACTAGTGCTGCTATTTGTTCCTAATACCAGAATGATTACCTTGTTTTAATAATAGCAGTCAGCTAATTTTAAATCCATTGACATGTTATGCCCCCTTGATGTTCTCACTGAACCTCAAAAGGAACCAGAGACACCTCTATTTTTTTTTATTTGTTTATTTTCAACATGTGCCCTAATTTTATGACCCTGTTACACAAGTAATCTAGACAAAGATGTAGGGCATAAATATCATCCTGAGTACCAAATAATAAGCATAGTCTGAATAGAAATGCTCTCCTTTTCCTCCTGCTTTTCCATTTTCTCCTTCACTCCCTCAGAGATTGTGTCTGTTTGGGGAACCGTCAGTAAATTCGGAGTGATAATTTGACAATAAGAGTTAGTCTTTAGTCATCAATCAAAACCCTGTTTACACCATTTTCAGCAAATATATGCTGACCCAAACCTATCTTAGCACTCACACTCTGTTTTGATCTTTTAGTAGTCTCTAGCCCTTACTCTAAACACAAGTTTGCCAAAATGCAGATGCTCAGACTAACTGCCCAGAAAGCAGAACAGAGAGGGCTGGCCAGGCGACGTGAGGAACACCCCCTTTACCCAGGGCCGACGACCACCTACTGAGCGAAAGCAACTGGACACAGAGAGAAGTGTACCTCAGACTCAGGACTCAAGCGAGAGTTATGGCAACCTAATGGGATTGAAACAGGAGGAAATTGATAGATTTCAAGAGACTCTGATCCAGCAGCTGAACAACACTCAAGACAAGCTTGACATGTTCCGAAGAGAACTCAGGGAATCCTACAGGCTGCGAAAAGAAATGCAGTGGGAGAGACACCCTACCCCTGCATCCTCACTCAGCTCTATTTCGTATTTTCACCATCACCATCGTCGCTTTTGTATAGGATTACAGTAGTTCTAGCAGCTGTTGTTTCCTTAACGAGTTATACAGGTTATTAGTAGCATAATCCCTGTTTCCTCTCTACTTCTCCTCACGCCTCAGTGCCAGGCCTAATACATTGAAGGGCAGCTACCATTCCACACAATGTAGGCTAAGATAAAACTAGAAACAATTCCCACTGTTTCTTTTTCTTTTGACGAGGTATTTGGTGGGTCCCTGCTAGTTTAGCTAACAGCCTAACCCTAAGGTTATGAAGTCTATTGCAGCATCACACACAAGTGACACCTGCTTAGCCATATCTCTTAGAAAAAAACTAAAATAGATAAAATCTTCCTTTTTTTTTTTTTTTTTTTTGAGTTCATCTTACTTTATGTCAGTTTCGTCATAGTGACCAAACCCGTAAACCATCAGTGTTTTAAGTAATAGTTTGACTACATGTATAGCCCAGTCATCAGCTGACCCCTGCTTACGGCCCCCTCAACAAAGTTACTCAAACTCTCCCTTTGTGTTCACGAACACAAAAACATAGCACCCTACCTCACTAGCTGCCTCCCACCAGCTAGTCATACCTTACACGGCCTACACAGCCGTTCCCCTTAGAGATAGCTTAACACCTCTGTACGTACCTGCATTTGCCTTGTGCCTCTCTCTCTCTGGTGTTCCCACAAGTGTGCCAGTATGTCGCAGACATTCCACAAACATCCAGCCCTGCCAGCTCACCAGAACCACCTAAAAACCCAGTAGAGCACTGTAATGGACATCCTTCAGCTCAAAGCAGCCAACGACCTGCAATGGCAAAGAAAGGAACAGCGAGACTGCGACATAAGCGAACACTTGACCAGCATCATCCTCTCCTCGGCCCACACCCTCAAGGGCCTCAGACAGGAGGTATATGAGCTGAAACTGCAAGTCACAGAATTCTACAGAGAACTGACACCTGCTCAACGAGAGAAAGCACAGAATGGATGCAAAGAACCCCACAGAATGGTGCGACAGAAGGAAAACACCAGTCTTCACAGAGGCTCTAACAACTGCTAGACACCAAGCGCCACTGGAAAAAGCCATCACACAGGACTTGAAAAGAGAACTGTTTCACACAAAGTCACTTTTAAAACAACTTATGTGGAACTAAATGAGAGAGACACCACATCTAAGGCCTTACAAGGCCAGCTGCATACAGCCAGAGCTGAGGTCCAAACCCTGACTCAGCAATTAGAAAGGAGCTTGACTGGGTTCAGAAAGAATTTAAACAGTCCTAACAACTGCGCATAGACCTAAGCAAAAGACATCAGGTTGAACACCACGTCGCCAGCAGCGCAAGCCCTCCACGCCTGTGCACAGCTACGAAAGGGGGGAAAGGGAGCCAAAGCCTTCTGCTTGACACTTCACAAGTCAGCTCCCTGAAAACCTCTGCAGCTGCAACAAAAAAAAAAAAAATTTTCAGGCGAACCGAAGCAACGCAACGAGGTGAATTCAGTGTCACAAATGAACTGAAATATGCTTGCAGACCACAAGGCGAACAGATAGGGAAAACACGAAACAGAACTTCCCTGGCCAGCAGGCCCACCCCCTCAGCCAAGAGTACGAACCTGCGAGGGGGGGGGGGCGAGAGCCACTGTGCACACGTCACCAACCAGCAGCCACAAAGGGGTGGGCAGGGACCTTTCCAGAGGATCACTGAAGACACACACACCGTGTGACCCCACAAACCCCAACGAGCTGGCCAGAGACAACACATCTGGCAACCTAAATACTCTCAGACCCAGAGTCTGAACACGGACTGATCGCTGCCCCAGACACCAAGCAGGGCCGGCGTGAAACTCCCCATGCTTACTACCACAGACTTTGACAAACTTACTCCAAAGCTCACAATTACCCTGGGATGACGGAGGACACCAGCTGCAAGAAGTCAACTAGGCATTAGGGCCTGCCGCACAATACCTAATCAACAGCTGCGTAACCTGACAAAGAAGGCCTTTAACAAGCACAAGGCCTCCACTAAAGGTGTTTGTCAAACCCCACTGAGTCTGAACTTCACAACTCAGAATCCAAAGCGGGCACCAGAAGGCACCCAGCATTGCCACAATGCAAAACCCTTCTACAGAAAGCCACTAGCCAGAAGAGAACATATCCGTCACCATGGCAACAGACCCAAGTTCCAGACCAACCACTGGGAAAAAACATGGAAAAAGGCGTCCTCATCCTGCAAACACCACGGTATGTACAACAGCAGTCCACCACAACATCCTCCTCCACACAACGGAGGCTACACCAGGACAGCTGGACACGCCTACCTCTGAGTTACAGGAGCTGCTGACACTAACAAAAGAGCTCCTTGAACAAAACTCAAATAAGGAGTACTGAGAAGGACAAACTTCTGACTCCTTGCCTGCTGCAACACAGCATCAGGCCCCTCCAAGGGAGGAGCATCCCTTGAAACCGGTCGACAACCCCAGAAGCAGCCAGACAACGTTGAATTGAGCAACGGGCCCACATGCCCAAAAGCGAAACCTCTACCAACACAACTCAAGCAAGCTCAAGTCGGTGCCACCACAAGAGCCAAGCGACACCGCAAACATCGAATTTCTAGTGACATTGAGCAAAGCAGAGAGCTCACAACCACCNTTTCCCCTCAGGTTTTAGATCTGCTGAATATAAAAAATGGTTCCATAAATGTCATTCCTAATGTCTCTTTCTTTAGTGCTAAACTTAAACCCTTTCCTATACCAACTGTATGTGTGGGTGTATGTGTATGTTAGACCAGTTTAATGTGTTTATGTAGTATGTTAGACCAGTTTATGTGTTTATGTTGTATGTTAGACTAGTTTAAGTTTTTATGTTGTTAATAAAACCTTACTTGTATCACATTTGACGTGTTCATTGTTTACTCATAATCGGAGTCAATAATCATGCAGATTTACTTTACAAGCTTTTGTAGAATTGTACAGTCAGAAAGTTATTTCCCTTAACCAGAAATTAACGTTCTTAGAATTGACATACAGTTGACCCTGAGAGGTCAGCTAATATCTACAGCGGATCTAAAATATGAATAGTTAATTTTAACTAGTTATGGTTAATTATTCATATTTCCCCATGCGCTGATTCGCTACAGTGGGATAAAGCAACACTCGCACCTAAAGAGAGCGCCCCGAAAATGGAACGCAGCTGAGAAAAACAAAACAAGGTATTTCAATTGGACATTAGCGCGACCTCAAGCGTGTCGGTGTAAAAGTACCTCTGTACTGCACTATCTGTCAAGTCCTGAACTCATCCAAGTCTGTGTGTTAGGGAGCACCTACATGTCGACTCTGACTCAGCTTGTTTTTTGAACGCCATAACGCACATCATCGAAGTGAAATATGTTCCGCCATGGAGTTCTCACAGCCCAGTGTGGACCAGAACTGAAGTATAAGGACCCTTGTTCGGAGGCCGAAGCGTAGGTTCCAAGTCTTAGTCTCGCCACATTATCGGACACGAATTGGGGGTGTCTTTAGCCGACTCCGCACGATCCCCGGAAGTTCTCGACCATTTGCGACCGCCCTATATGTTGATTACGTTTCGGGGGGGGGGGGGGGGGGGGGGGTATCGCGCGCGTGACCATTCGTCTCTTTTAAAGAAAAACAAACATAACCCCAGTTTTTTCTTAAGTTGCTAAATTAATGAAAAATAAAGCATCAACAGGTGTTGACATTTCCCAACAGCACAGCAGTAATGACTTTATGAACTACTTTACTTCCAAGATCGATACTATTAGAGATAAAATTGTAACAATGTCAGCTACAGTATCACATCAGATAGCACATTATAGATCTCCTGAGGAACAATTCCACTCCTTCTTTGCTATGGGACAGGAATAATTGTATAAACTTGTTAAACCTCTAAACAACCACATGTATGTTAGACCCGATTCCATCTAAGCTCCTACAAGAGGCGCTTCCAGAAGTAATAGATCCTCTTCTGACTATTATTAATTCGTCATTGTCATTAGGTTATGTCCCCAAAACCTTCAAACTGGCTGTTATTAAGCCTCTCATTAAAAAACCACAACTTGACCCCAAAGAACTAGTTAATTACAGACCGATCTCGAATCTCCCTTTTCTGTCAAAGATACTAGAAAAGGTATATCTTGACAATTATATTCCTTCTGAGTGAAAAATGGTTTCTGTGAGGATTTCCAGTCAGGATTTAAACTGTATCATAGTACTGAGACTGCTCTCATTAGAGTTACAAATGACCTGCTCATATCATCTGATCATGGTTGTATCTCTCTATTAGTGCTACTGGATCTTAGCGCTGCGTTTGACACTATCGACCACAACATTCTTTTGAATAGACTAGAAAACTTTGTTGGCATTAGTGGAAGTGCATTAGCATGGTTCAATTGTACTATCGGCCGTGCCATCACGGTCTATGGCCGCCCCCCCCCCCCCCCCCCCGTTTTACTTTTCATGCTTTACATGTCCCCTTGGGAGATATGCACAGGGGGAAACCCATGGGTGTTGCGTTTCACAGTTATGCTGATGATACTCAGCTCTATATTTCTTTGCGGCCCGGCAAAACATACCAATTTGAAACGGAATGCATAGTCGATATAAAAAACTGGATGACTAGTAATTTCTTACTGCTAAATTCTGAAAAAACAGAGGTGTTAATTATCGGACCTAAAACCTCTGCGTGTAATAACCTAGAACACTGTCTAAGACTCTATGGCTGCTCTGTCAATTCTTCGTTATCAGTTTGGAACCTAGGTGTGCTATTTGATTGTAATCTTTCCTTTGAAAGCCACATTTCGAGCATTTGTAAAACTACATTTTCCATCTCAAAAATATATCTAAATTACGACCTATGCTCACAATGTCAAATGCAGAAACGTTAATTAATGAGTTCATGACTTCAAGGTTAGATTATTGTAAAGCTTTACTGGGTGGTTGTTCTGCGCGCTTAATAAACAAACTCCATCTGGTCCAAAATGCAGCAGCTACAGTTCTTACTAGAACCAGAAAGTATGACCATATTAGCCCAGTTCTGTCAACACTGCACTGGCTCCTTATTAAACATCATATACATTTTAAAATCTTGCTAATTACCTATAAAGCTCTGAATGGTTTAACACCTCAGTATTTAGCGATCTCCTATTGCACTTAAATCCTCCCATCCGCTGCTTCCAAACTCTGGCAATTGACAATACCTAGAAGATATCAAATCAACTGCGGGCGGCAGATCCTTTTCCTATTTAGCGCCCAAATTCTGGAATAACCTACCTAACATTGTTTGGGAGGTAGACACACTCTGTCAGTTTAAATCTAGATTAATCTAGACCCATCTCTTTAACCTGTTTTACACATAAAACACTAACACATTTCTAATATTCAAAATCCATTAAAGGATTGTTAGGCTGCAATAATTATGTCAACCGGAACCGGGAACACTTCCCATAACACCCACTGTACTTGTTACATCGATAGAAGAATGGCATCTATGCTAATATTAGTCTGTTTCTTTCTTATTCTGAGGTCATCGTAGCCACCAGATCCAGTCTGTATTAAGATTAGATGGTCACTGCAGTCACCCGGATCTAGTACATATCCAGCCCAGATGGTGGATCAGCACCTATAGAGGACCTCTACAGCCCTGAATGTCAGCGGAGACCAGAACAACTAGATGAGCCCCAGAGACAGATCCCCAGTGAAGACCTTGCCTCCTAGACGGCCATCGGGACAAGACCACAGTAACCCGATAGCCCTACGCACAATCTGACTTTGCTGGAACAACCTGCTGGTTCGTCTGGCCGGAGGAGAACTGGCCCCCCGACTGAGCCTTTTTTCTCCCAAGGTTTTTTCTCCATTCTGTTACAGATGGAGTTTTGGTTCCTTGCCGATGTCGCCTCTGGCTTGCTTAGCTGGGTACACTTAATTTCCAGCGATATCGTCAACTTGATTGCTCAGATACTATTTAAACTGAACTGAGCTGGATGATGACATCACTGAATTCAATGATGAACTGCCTTTAACTGAAAATCACACAATTAGTGTTTCAACCGCGCAAAGATGTGATTAAAACAGCTTGTACACAAAATGTCACGTAGCATTTCATTTACCTGAGACAAGTCATCAGTGTCCAAAGCTCGTTATATGCTAGAGAAATGAAGTCTAGTGAAGAGCATTTTGCGAAATATTAGACTATACTTCATTATACTTTACCTGTTAGTGATGTCTTAATTATGTAATGTATGTTTAAATAAACATTTTATGAAACAAGTTATGACTCTGTAAATTATTATATTTCAATAACAAAGTTGATTTAAAAACAATTTACATGTTTGCATACAATTTTTTCATTTGAGTTTTGATTATTATAGTTAAAAATAAATAGTATTGAATTTAAGTTTGGGCTCTGTTGTTAATTGTAACCCTACAGTACAGTAAAATAACTCACTATAGTTTAGAGCAGAAGCTGAGGTAGATTTTTATTCCTAGAAAATGTTATTTGTTACTGAATTTATTTAAAGAAAAAACAATTTGTTCAGTAAACCATTGTTAAATAAAAAAAGCAATTTATGTTTAGTTTTTTCCTCCTGCTGTACCGAAACCATACCAAACTGTGATGTCAAAACTGAGGTACTAACTTTTTGTGTACCGTTACACCCCTAATACACACACACACACACGAATACTTTGCAGAGTGTGTGTGTGTTTCCTGGATCTGTCTTGCTTTCACCCGCTCTGCGGAAGTGGCACTTCACGGGCTCCACAGGTGAGCAGCTCATATACATGCCCTGAGCACTAAGTTCCCAGGTGCCATCTGTGGCCATAGCAGCCCTGGCATGAGTCACATGCCACAGCCCCTCCCTGCCAGTCCCACAGAGACACAAGCACAGCCACACAAACACACGGCCATTCTGTAGCAATGGGCTTGCATTTACACCCACTGCGCTAATAGCTTCTCATTCCAGAGTCCTGAAGACATCAAAGAACAGCATAGCAGTGGACTCCATGTTAGAGTCCACATATGTGCATGTAGAATAAAGTGGCAGGTTCCCAAACGTGGCATGTGGAAATACCTAGGTAGCCCAGTCCCTCCACAGCATAATGGTCCTATGCCAGTCCACATATACACACACAGACAATTTGCTTCCTCTACGCACATATTTTATTTTAGCTATGTTGCTTTAACTGTGACGACAGAGAGCCCTGAGTTTGTAATAGGGCGGGCTGCAATGTGCCAGTGGTGATAAATGCACATTATGATGTGACTGGAGGCTCGTCTCCTCTGATCTGAAGAGTGATTCCACTCCCGCTCATTTCTGGCACAGATGAATGAAGGCTAGGAGAGAGGTAGGCAGTGATGGAGAGCTCCGTTCAGCTTCAGTGCCTTAGCAGCTGTAAGACCTCCTCTTCTCTCAAAACACTTCACAAGATAACATACAAAACAATGCAGAACATAGAACACTGGAATTGAGGTCTTACAATGAAAGAAGCCACCTTCATAAAAGTAGCAAAATAATATTTTTAAGCAAAGCAATATCACATAAGGGTGCTGTTGTTCCAAATATCAGTGTGGCTGTAATTCAGCCACAGGTAATCCCATCCATGTTGATGTGTGATAAATTGTATAACAATTTATCAATAAACACGTTCAATACATCCTCATGCCATTTCAGATGTATATGACTTTTTTGTTCAGTTGAAGACTAACAAAGATTTTTTGAAAAATTATCAATTTCTGTGAGTCCATATAATGCAAGTAGATGGAACCCTGAAAGTTGACGCTTCAAAAACCACATGAAGCAAACAGCAAACAGTTATCTATACAAACCCAGTTCATGAATCAGTGTCTTCTGAAGTCAATGGCAGGTGCAAAAATTAGTGCTGTCAAAATTCATGCCTTAACGCATTTGATTACTTTTTTCAGTTTACAGCTTTAAAAATATTTAACGCAATTAACACAAGGGCGGAGTTTTCAATATATATTTTTAAAATTATACTGTAATGTTGAATGGCTAGTCAATGGTTAAATATTAGGAAAAGTAACATTTTCTAGAAACATCAGTTGAGTAGTATTAGTATCAGTGATACTCACCTTCAGTCATAAAAAGATGCCATTAAACAAATATTAAAATATACTGTATTTATGTTGTTTCTACATTATTTGAAGATTGTGGGATTGTGAAGTTAGGTGGTTCAGAAAAAATGTCTGATTAATTAATTACTTGTTTTTAATCGATTGACAGCACTAATATAAATACTAAATTTTAACCCTTAAATGCATGAATGTTTCGCCAATTATTATTACATATTCGGGTCTTTAGCGACCCGGACCTATATATACAGCACGGATGGATCTCTAACTGCTGCAATAGCAAAAAACTCTCTTGATATTTTAAGAACAATTACAGAAGAATAAAATAAAAACATATTGCGTTACCTTTTGAAACTTAAAAGAGTTCAATTTGAGCAGATTATTTTACCATCACTGTCATCGTCAGAGAGCACTTCCACAGTACATTCAGCATCTGGCTCATATTCACGATCTCAACCATATTCTCAAAACTATCTTTTTCAATTACTTCATATTCAATATTTTGATCACTGGCAGCTCATTCACCACGTCCAGCATAAATGGCAGTGACATTTATATTTCATTGCCTATAGTAATTGCTCTGCAGTAAAGCCATTCAAACCAGTTAAATTTTTGCTGATGATATTCGTTGTTTTTAATCCTTGGGGGGTGGGGGGGGGGGCTGTAGAGTATTAGTGAAACGTCACACATCATTTATGTATCAAACAGTGGTCACCTTGAGGAAAAAAGATGCTTGCACATATTGAGTGCAATTTAAATATCGTTCGCAGAAAAATACTTAAACATGACATACCTCCGGTCTCTACGACCACGATACTAGTTTTCTTACAGAAAAATGTAATCCAAAAACTGCCACTCTTTTTATATTTTTCAACTATTTTTTTGTCTGTTATAGTTTGTAGCTGTCTAAGGTAATCGATGATGAGGCATACTAAGAAAGTTGATGTCGTGACTTAAAAAAATGAAGAGGGAGGGTATTGCGATGATGTTCTCCAGGTCGCTAAAGCCCTGAGGTTATGCATTTAAGGGTTAAACGCTTATCATTTGCCAGAAAGGCGACAGTTTTAATAGATTTGTGTCAGCTAAGGAAAGATTTTTTCATATACTCTTGGACGCAGGAGGATGAGTAACTGAGAGAGTAGTTACGCATTTTTCAGTGAAGTATCCCTTAAAACACTACATGCCGTGAGCACACACAGTATGCCTGTTGTACTGCCTGAATAAGTTTTGTTTTTGAACTAATGAGTTGAAACGGCTGATTTTCATGACTCATTGCTCATTCAAGGTCATCTTGTTTCAATCAATGAATGACACTTTTACATTGTGAACGCCAGAATACACTTCTTAGCTTCGTGAATGATGCAGCATTGAGTCACCTGTCACCCCTCTCTCCATCTCCGTCTATCTAAGCTCTGTCCGATTGTCATTCAATTGCTATTCTTTAATATTGTTACCATGATGAGCGTAGGTTGAAAAATCCCCACGCTAAGCACAATAACGTTATCCGTGTCATTATCTGGGATATACAAACAAGCAAGACAAGCAAACAATCACACTTACGCTTTTAAAACAACTGCAGTTTTGCCAATCATATTGAATGACCTGGGAACTAACGGTTTGCATAACACGGATCCAGGAAGATGGTTTCGGTGTTGCCTGGGGTGTACTGAAGCGTGCTCTAGCGACCCATTTCATAATGATTCTCAAAGGTAATAGAAGTTAATGGGTGAGGTGACATCTGATATTGAGCTTTCTCTAATTTACAAGTTCCTTCAAGAAATAATTTGCGGGACGAAAAGAAATCAATGAACATTAAAAATAACTATTTTACTGATTTTAACTGTGCCTAATAATTCCTTCATAGAATGTTTACTATCCTGTAAAAACAGGTGTGGTTGCGCACACTCCGTTCGATTCCGTGTTGCCGGTCTGCTGTATGAATACGGATAAAATTACCGCCCGTGTATTGGTCCCGAAATATAGAGGAATGGTTTTTTTTTCTTTGGAAATACATCTGACAAGATACGCGTCGTCTTTATTCACTGGGTCTAGACTTTGACATGTGCACCATACTTTTATAACGCTATGCCCACAACAAAGGTGGGCGCCGAACTACGTCATAAAAAGCAGTTGTGCCATGAAATCCGTAATGGAATGCGTGTTGTAAGATCACCGGTAAAAACTAAAGAAACCCTTACAGCTTCCTGAGTTCGTGAACTGTCCACGTTAACGAATGGTATCAACTCCCTTTTGATTTTAAAACGTAAGACGTACCCAGATTTGAAGTCTACAGTAATATTTAACTTCTACTGTTAATAAGATATTGGCAGGCTACTATTAGATAGATAGCCTAAATGTCCTAATTCAGATGGGCTATCTGTTTTTGTTTTTTTTATGGTATATCAAAAAGTGTAATTGTAATGTGAATTTTACCCAGTGTTTTTCCATACTTTCACAACACAAATTAAATATATGACAACTATGGCCGACTATTATGATTTATATATTGTGACATTAGCCCAATAGTGTGTTTTTAAAACACTGAGAAAATCATTTGTTATCTGGAAAAAGGGGGGTCGTCTTATATTTGGGCCAGTACGGTAGTTTGTTTCCATAAACATTGTTTCATTGGATGAAGACTTTTCAATGTAGAACAAAATATGTTCAAGAGTGTGTAGTGGTAATCTTCCATCATCTTACCACATCCTCTCACAGAGGTGTGCGGGTATGGACTGCTGGTCTCTAATTAAATTGAGTATCTGGACTGAGGGTCGGATATCTCTCCCAAACAGAATTACACACTATTCAGTAATTCTTAATAGGCCTTCAGGCCAGCACTAATATTCTATATCAGTCATAATTTGCTTTTTAATAGGAGGAGGCTCTGCTCTTTCAGGTAGCTCTTGCTCCCGGGGAGAGGTAATTTCACCCTGTTCAAAAGCCCCTTCACAGAGCTTCACCAGAGGGCTCTGCCAGCCTAATGGAACTGTCATAGAGATGTAAATAACATTGGCACTCTGTGAAACAAGCCATGAAGGGCAGACAAGTTGAGCACAAGCATGACCCTAACTAAAACTTTCCTCTCTGATATTTAATACACACACACACACACACACACACACACACAAACAGACAGCCACATGCTTGACAATTTAGATATTTGTTTTGCACCGAGGAAGCACTTCAGTATTGAGAAAGTGATAAATAACTTAACTAGAGAGAGTCACTTCGAGAGCAGATTACTGACTCAACAGTCAGGTCAATCAGAAGTGATTGTTCTGCATGAAGTCACAAGTCAACCTTGACTTTAGTCAAGGTTCGAGTCAACATCTTTGACAGCGGCACGCAACAGTTTTTATTTAGAGCAGGGGCACATTTACATGCATTGCATTCAATAAGGTTTAAAGTATATATCCGGGCAGTGTTTTAAATTTAAAGGGGAATAAGAGGGCAAGATGGGTGGGTTGTGACATCAAACTCATGAATATTAATGAGCTCATGCTTACATTGCAAGGTAATTTTCCTAGACTGTTCAGTCATATAGCCTGTAGCGTCTGGACCAATCAAACACATAATTTTTCATTTGATTTAGCAAATCAATTATTCATTAGATTAACAAACTGCACAGACCCCTCCCCCAATAAACCTACTGGGTGCCAAGATGTCTGTGAATGAGGCCCAATACCCTGGTTACCATGGCAACCATGACACCTTTGCTAGACCAATAAACTTTACGACCTAGATGGCATGTTGGAGTTTGCTCCCCTCTCACACATTGTTCCATAGGAAAGACATATAATGCCCAGAGAATTGGACTGTTCTCTAATTAATTCATAGGTAAACCTTTCTGTGAATGAACACACATTCTCCTCAGGACATTGTGTATACCATTACTGTTCTTGTATATTGTCTTTTTAATTGTTTACTGTTTTGTGTGTGTGTTATGATAGATTACTAGTTAATATAGCCCCACCGATACCATGCTTGGTCTCTTTGAATTTGTCTTCTGATGATCTAAATGAGCGTTTATATTATATGTGGGTACATAGGCAATATATATTAGGGCCAAAAGAATCTTTAGTAATTTTGATTCAGGTTCCATATGCAAATTACCATGCTCTCACATAAAGGGTCATAAAACTCCCCAGTATTTCAAACCTCCTGCTTGGAATTTCAGCCTTTCTCATTGGACAAGCCCATCCTGAGAGGCGTGAATCTTCTCAGATCTTAAAAAGGCTCACGCACAGTTCCGCCCAGGTTGTTGTGCTGTTTTCTTCTGCTAAGTCTTCTGCTAAAACCTTCTGATTGCGGGCCGTGTCGAGAGCCTGAGCCGGTGCGGGTGTGCCCGGTGGGCTCCAACACATAGCCAGTCAGTCTGCGGTTCTGTTAGATTCTGAGAAGATGGGGATGCCGAGTTAGTCTTCTAAGGACACCCTAAGTTCGTGCCAGGCCTTGGCCTTGACTTTCCTTTCACCAAAGATTCTAGGATCTCAGCTGATGTCTCTCTTTGCTCTTTTTCACTTTCCACTGGGAAGAAACTCCCAATCACCATCGAGTCAGTACATCTTTGGAGTTCATTACTCTTCAAACCCGGAAGAAGGTGATCGCGACTCCAAACCGAACCTCCAAACCATCAAGACTTTCATCCGAGACTGCATCTGTACGCTCGTTCCAGGCCAAGGCAATGCAAGTATCGTACATTTAACTAAAAGAAACAGAGGTTTAGTATAAGCTGTAGACCCCGTTCTAAAACGGCGCTGATGGTTTTACTCAGGTGGTTAACTGACTCTTTTCATAGCTTCATTCTCTGGTTTTCCTGATGGTTTCATCCATCAAGTCTCATTTGCCCTTTTCCTCTGTATGAGTGATTGTTTGTTTGTTTGTTAGACTAGTTTGTGTTAGTGTTTAGTTAATAAAACTCTTGTGCACAAATTACATGAATTTCTGATTCTGCCTTGCAAATTAATTGTCCCTTTACGATTTTGATCCTTACTACATGCTCTAATGCATTAATACTGTAAGAAAGTATTTTCTGTGGCCACGGAAATATATATTTCCTAGAGTTGATATGAACTTTCACTGAATGTTCGCTGGATTACAGTTACTACTGGCAGCCGATATAAATAATTGTAATTACTCATAATTAATTGTAATTATTTATATACATTTCCCTTTTGAGCTAATTTGCTACAAGCCTAATTAATATTCATAAGCTCAGCCTTCACCTTGTTACCATTCATAAAAAATTGGTTCATATATGCTTGATTTGTATGACCTTGTAGATGTCCCACGCTGTCAAACAGATCACCTTTACTGTACATTTGCTCAGATTTTTCAACACAAACTTAACTGATTTTGATAAATAGTCATTTGGGGGAAAATATCAAATTGCGATTTTTTTGACAGATATTGCGATTGCGATTTGATTTTTGATTTTAAATTAGCAAAGTCAAGCTTCAGCTCAATATTGCCAATAATGTGCAGCACAGTATGGGTATCATTACCCTGCTGAAAAAAACAATAGAAACCATCACAGAAATTCTTATAGTTTCCATTAAACCATTACAAAATTCCTTTTTGTTTTGGGCATTATTCCAATAGGAATTACTGTTGTTCTATTGGTTCCCATCTGCCAGATTACATCCCACCAATAGAATCCATCAAATAGACACCATTATAGTTTACATTAAAACCAAACAAATTCCCATTATAACCTGAAATACATTAAATTTGTTATTGTGTTTTGGGAGGGGTTCTATTGTTTTTCTTTTCAGCAGGCAAGATTATAATTGTATAACTACTTTTACAGAATTAACTTAATTACTGAATTTCACAGAAAATATTTGTTTATTTTTTATAAATAAAAAACTGTATTTCTTAAGTCAATTATTACGTGGAGTTTTAGATCCCTGTCATGTTCCATAGGGTGATTTATTCATTTTAAGTATTTGGGTTTTTAAGAACAAGTGGAAAATGTGCTGGATGTTTCATTTCATCCAAGTGAAATTAGCAAGCAGTTAGACTGAATTTACACTTGTTTTAAACGTGGAGCCAGGCGCGAGTCGACACAGGTTGTGCGCGTGCGTCAAGCCTCATCCATACTGCCAGATGCGCTCGTGGAGACTTGCGGTGCGGAGCCGGGTGCGAGTGCGACTCTTCTGAATTGGGAATAGCCAACATGCATCATAACTTAGTGCCCATGTAACTTCTTTGGGGAATCAACTGGTGCAGAGATACCGTTGTCATCTTGTGCGAACAAAGACATCTAAGAATGTGTCTTTTATTCTTCAGTACTGAAAACAGAACCTAGAAGGGAGCTTTTGATATGCGCTGTGACGCAGCTCTTGGAAATTACCTTTTTTGTTCGTTGTCTGTCATTTCGAAGCTTAAGTTGCATACGTTTTTCTTTAGTTTTAATTTGCCTAACTATCGATCTGACCCAGAAGACACCATAATCCCACTCTGTCTCTCTACCCTCCTGCTTTCCGTTTTTTTTAATGGTGGGTGTTTACGCAGTTGGCTAGAGCAGGGCTGATTGGGAGAACGGATGTGCGCTCACTCTATTGGTTAGTAAGGCTGCCACTCATGGCTGGCATTCATGCATATGCTCTGGAACAGAGTAATATCGTGTCCATATCGCAGGCTTTGCGATTAGGAAATCGCAATGTCTCAAATCGCGATTTCGATGCGATTTCGATTAATCACACAGCCCTAGTCCGTAGCTCATATCTGAAACTTACTTACTGAAATGTAGACTTTAAATCCAGTCTCCTTAAATTTCAGTACGCTGTCATTCTTTTCACTCACCTATTGCACTTTCCAGAAAACCTGAACTCAAATGAAAGGTTGCTTTGGCATGTTAAATGAATGTGGGTGTAGCAGTGCACTTTCCCCCCCCCCCCCATACGAAACACTGCCAGTGTGCTGTGTGCACACTTTCATCATATCATGCATGAAGACAGACTAAATCCAGAAGAACTGTGGAAACGTCTCCAAGTTGCTTCAAGAGACATACCTGCAAAGCTACAGTACTGTTCAAAGTTTTAGGCACTTGTGTAAAAATGCTGTAAAATGAAGATGCTGTCAAAAATAGAGTCATAAATATATTTTCTTTATCAATTAACTTCTATTAACTAAATTACATAAACATTTAGTGAGACCATCCTTTGTGTTTAAAGCAGCTATTGCCCTAGGTGCACTTGCACATAGTTTTTCAGGTAGCTTTGCAGGTAGGTCTCATGAAGCATCTTGGAGACGTTGCCACAGTTCTTCTGGATTGAGTCTGTCTCAGTTTGTTCTGTTTCTTCATGTCATTCCAGACAGACTGGATGATGAAGAGATCAGATCTCTGTGTGGAGCACTGGCTGTTGTCAAACAAAAATCTCACTGGATTATTACAATTAATGGCAAAATGAATGTTTGGAAATGTAAACTGATATTTCCTACTGACACACTACAGCAAAAGATAGAAATAGCTGACTTGAAACCATTTTTTTGGCTGGTGAAAATACTAGTGTTCTAATTATTTTGGCCACCACTGTATCTTTGGTTGAGTAGGCTAAAGATGAGAGTTCATGCAATACATTCCACAATCACAATGACCTCATAAGGTGTATTTGATTTCTAATATCATTGGCTTTTTTTAAAGATTTAATTACTTCTATATCAGAAGCTATACATTCCAAAATCACTATGACCTCATAATTTTAGAATGTTCCTAATACGGTCATAATAATTTTAGATTATACACTTCTATTATGAAGTCATAAAAATATCAGTATATAAAGCCTATCCCCAAGGAGGCTATAATGGTTTTGGAGTTTGCTTGAAATAAAATAATATAATTTATAGATCCCAATTGGATAGATTATAGTTATTTGATACAGAGTATAGTTATAATGACTCCAGGATGTACAGATATCCCTGAGGTCATAATCATTTTGAAATGTATCGCCTCAGCTAATGATTTGGTATTGATTTTGTAATGCATTACAAGGTTATGAAGTTCCTTAGTTTACGCAATAAAAATGCTTTTGCAGTGCTCTTATGAGTAATAAATGCTAAAAACAGCAATGGCCATTTGAGCTGCTTCCAAAATGTTAGGATATGGTTTTGACATCCACCCTACAATCATAGTGTTGGAATGAGATCGTATAAACAATAAACCTTTCTCGCTCTGAGACATCCCTCTGTGATGGGCTCCCCTACCTGAGGAGTATTTTATGGGTCACTGTGTGAAGGCAGGCAGGCTAAATGGCAAGGAATGGAACTGACAGATTCTTTGAAGATGCCAATTAGACAAGCTGCCATTTAGATCAAACACACCTAGCCTTTTTCAGTGCAAAGTCATGGCATTTATCAGCAATCCCCGCTTTTTAGGAGAACTGAAAAGTTAAAGGTGTCCAACCTTCCTAACAGGATGGGGGAGGACTGCGAAAGGTGAAAACTTATGAACAGTGACGGAAGAAAAGAGTGAGAGCTGTAGAAGAGTGAATACAACTGGTCCATCTGGTTCCCTGCAAACGCTTTCTATTTTTGACCATTTATTTATCTTATTCCAAATTTTACGCAATACAAAAAATTAACACAGAGTCCAACTCTGGTTTTAGCTAACAAATATACGTAAAGTTTGTGTCAACACAGAGTAATTCTGCTTTTCCCAGACACCAGAACTAATCTAACTAGAACAGGTTTCATTATTTTCAAACAGACCCTTCAAGAATGAATGTCTGAATCTGATAAGATGGGTGCAAGTTACATTTCAAATCAGGTTGAGAGAGAAACGAGTGAAATATAGTTGAAATATGGCAAATTATTCTGGACTATTTCTATCTTTAGCATCTCTAACTGGCTTTTAACGTGGTTATCAGCTAATGCTTCGCTGAGGCCTTTAAAGATTGTGAAAAGGACGACGGAATGGAATCCCTTAAAGAGGAAGTGTGCCTTCTCTGTCACAGCCGATAAAGTGATCTCATTACCAATTACAATCGCACATGTTCCCTCCTCCACCCCACACTGTACATACAATATATATTCACAGACTCAATCCAGAGGTAAAATGTGACTCACTGAGGTGGGGAGTCTGGGTACATGACGTTGACTTGAGATAGCGTCTCCACATAGGTGTCAAAGTCAAATGCAGGGGGAAAGTCCTCAACACAAGTGGACCTCAGCTCTCCAATGGAGCCACCAATGGAGCCACCATATGAGAGGCCATCTGGAGCTGTAGAAACAACAGCAACAAAACGTGATCATTTTTGTTTCTCCTATTACAATTTTGAGAATGTTATTGAGAGTGAGACTTTCATACATTGCATATTATTTTATTTATAAACAGTTATTGTCAAGTTCATAAAAGGAATGGTACATTCAAAAATGTGAATTCTGTGATCATTTACTCATGTCTTCCAAACCCTTTGGTTTCTTCACAACACAGATTTTATGATGAAAATATATATTTTTAATGAAACCTAAGATATTTTGGTCCATCCACTGAAAATCCATTTGCTTGCTTGACACATGAGAACTACGGACGTTTCACACATTTGATCTTCTGTATTCCATATTTAATGAGCTCTATTAATGTGTGTTGATCATTAATAAAATCTGTTCATCATATAAAGTAATCATGTCTCTTTATAAGGCTTAAACCACTATGAATTACCTTTATTCCTATAATATGCTCTCATACCTCTTTTCTGAACCTTGAACATTTTGGGTGACTATCAATGGAGGGACAGGATCATCAGAGATTATATATAAAAAAATATCTGTCATTTGTGTTTCAAAACTCTTATGGGTTTGGAACGACATGTGCATGAGTAAATTATGACAGTGTGAACTATTCCTTCAAATGGTTGTGCTTATACAATAAAATGTGTTTAAAAGTGTGATTATGACATAAAAAAACATTATATTTCCTTAATGCCCGATACATGTAAATATATCAAGGTAAAGGAACATATGTATGTGCCTCATAATCTGTAAAGATCAGACTGAAATGATCAAGGATAAAAAGAAAGATACAGTGTTTTCATAGTACAATGAACTCAATCTAAAAGGAAAAATGTATTTTTCATGATATGACCTCGTTAAAAATGTATAAATGTCGCTGCATAAGACAAAAAAAGAAAATCAAACTAAGTGACATTTAAAGAAAGATGGCACAAACTGAACAAAAAAGGTTCAAAACTATAAAACACAGTGAAACATGACCATGGTTCATGATAAAATACACCAGTGGTTACTCTGCTAGGACACACAAAGTTCAAAGTATATTTTTGCAGTTTATAATACAGTCAATGCCAAATTGTAGAGAGAGGGTCATGTTGACCATATCACTAACTACAAGGCTACCTTGGACCAGGCTAACTGATAGAAGCAGTAGGGCTATGCAAGGATTGGCCTTCATTCCCTGAACTCCCAAACAAAGGCTGAATGCGTGGAAGGGCTGATTCCTCTCAACTTTTTGAAAACAAATCAACTTGTTATGCATGTCATTATGCCACACAGAAACTACAAACAAACCAGTGGTGTGTTTTTGATGTGTTGTGGAGCCCATGAAGTTAGACCACTGACCGTAGCTGGCATGCAGGTGGGGGTTGCGCAGGCGGCTGTCTTTGCGCAGACTGCCCACAATGATGGTGACGCAGGAGAGGAAGAGCACCAGGCCGATGACAATGCCAGCCACCACCAGAGGGGACACCAGCAGGCTGGCTTCATTACCCCCTTCTTGGCAGTCTGGGTACTCATGAGCATGACTGCTCAGGTTTGAGCTCACTGTATGGAGGACATGGTAGATGTGTGGTTCGATAGAAGACAGGAAGATGGAAATAAAAGAAGGGAAATAGGAGACAAAGATGAGACGGATGGTCAGTTTTTTAAGCACTTTCAATAGTTTACAGTAGCAGGTGTTACATAATACACAAAAGAGACATTTTCTTCTTTCCCACACAGATAGAGAGATCATACTGGTGTGGGATTATGTCAGTTAATAAGTATATAATAGCCCTGCTCTGAGACACACACTCACACTCGCAAACCTACCTCTCTGAGGACCGCAGAACAGGAACGCTCCCCAGACTTTCATCCCTCAGTGGATTAGATTCTCAAGTCTGTGGTGTTTAAATTTTAATCCTGACCCGTTTGAATTTTTAAGTATGTGGGGTGGCAGACTTTCGTGTCAGCTCGCGAGAAGCCCAACTCCAGCCATTAGCTCCTCTCTGACTTCTTTCACCCTTTCCATTAGGACCAGAGAGAAACCAAAATAAGCCACACACACTCTCACACATACGTGCATAGGTTACAGAGATACAAACAGATTCAATAAAGCCTACTGGGATAGATGATGATATTAACACTCTGTGGGCTTGATGCCTCCAGCCCTTCCTGGAGATAAACAAGACAGAAATCAAATCAATGTATCTGTAGGGCCAGCACAGTGCTTCAATTGTATCCATGTTTATTCTGAGGACAAAGGAAACATCAGGAAGTGTTCAATGTCGATGTGATCATTCTCTTTAAACTCCATAAGCTGCGGGCTGGAGTATAATAACATCAACAACAACAACAATAATAATGTTAAAGTAATTAAATTATTATTTTTGAACAGTTACTGCAGGTTAATAAAAATGTGTGGTAATCTCTGGCTGTTTAAAATATCCCCTTGTGCGCTAAATAAAAATCATGCTACTCAACTAATGTTTTACCATGTGTGTCATTCACATCCCTGTCAGTGTATGCAATATGTGTATGACATTTATGTAGATTATCTATTATTTTTGTAATTAATGATTGATCACATAACTGGTCTCAATATGAGAAAAAACTCATTTACTGCCAGTCTGGAATGATTGAGCAAAACATCACACCTTCCTGTTATCAAATTAGGCCACAGGTTGTTCAAAATACTAGAAAGACTCAACACAAAATAATCACAGTCAATCACACAACCTTCTCAACATCAACAGTTTTGCACTTCTACCATCACATTTGCTTTCTCACACAAGCAGGCAAGCAAGAGCAATAAAGAAAGTAACTAAAAAGTGTGCTGTCACTAGACAGTTTGCTTTTTTGAACTTCAGTCAGTACTGATAGCAATCATGAATATTAATACATTTGAACATTTATGAAGTTCCAGGTTCCTTTTCAAGATAATGTGTAATTTGGGTTTAAAACATAAGTACAGAAACATTAAAAATAGTAATTTTTTTTAAATATTGCGCTCAGAGAATATCAGCTGTGCTGTGAAGCACATATTTGTCAAACAAACTGAGGTGCTAAATGTTGGTCTGTTGTTAAAGGGGTCATATTTCAATTTTTCCTTTCTCTTTGGGAGTGTTACAAGATCTTGGTGCATAAAAAATATCTGTAAATTTGCAAAGACTAAATTCTCAAATCCAAACAGATATTCTTTATAAAAGTTAAAAGTTAAGAGTCAACCACACCTACCCAAAACGGCTTGTTCTATCATTGCCCCCAAATTATCTACATCACATGTGGAAATATTAGATAATGCCAACCAAAGTGCACGCAAGAAAGAAGGAGTGGTTTTCATTTAACAGCAGTATGTCAGTTAGTGTTGAAGCAGTCATGTCAGGGAGACGCTGTGTTTCAGTGCAAAAGCAAAAGCACTTTATTTGGCCTTCCGGAAGTAGATGCAATTAGGAATCATTGGTTAAGATTTATTTACAACAGAACAGCACAAGCCAGATGTTCGAATTTGTGCAACGCAATTTATGGACGACAGTTTTTTTGAACCTAGAAAGAGTACAAGGCTGGCTGTGCACAAACGCCATTTCTAAAAAAAAAAAAGGGTCAATTACGACTTGCTATGAATCTGGCGCATTTTTTCTGAATAAGAGATGAGTATGTTTTGTTATTTGTTGAAGTATTTGCTATTGACTGTTCAAATACAGAGTTTTGCGCATCGTAGAGTAACGCGTCGTGTGTGTGTGAGGGGAATAGGGTCACACCACAGGAGAGTGAACTGCCTGTCAGAAAACATAGCACGTCAGCTGTCTTAACCGCAACTTGTGTACTGCATCATCACTGTGTCACGCGACTCTGTTCCCCTTTCAAGCTCTGAAAACTGATTGTAAAAACGAACAAACAGAAGTAACTGTATAATATGTACTGGGAAAGTTGAAGCTCGCGATTTGGGTAGGGGCGGTACATGGGTGCCGACGACTGTGTGCTTGTGGTGTTACGGCCAATCCCACAATGCATGGGGGTAGTGGCCAAATCAGGGCAGAAGGGCGCTTCTGGTCAAAGGAGGGGCTGGCTTGGTGGTGTTGAAAACGAGGGGTGTGAGAGAGCGGGGAATCATAAGAGGGACCGACAATTAAGGTGAAGAGTAGTTGAAAATATGTGTTTTTTTGAACAGTTAAAGCACATCTCCCTTTTCTTCTCTTTCGTCAACATATTCTGTATACAATACACAAAATAATGATCTTTAAAATAGCATCATATGACACCTTTAATCTTTGAAGGTGGAATACAGAAATACACTGTTGTTAAAATACCTCAATGCTCCTGTGACTCTTTAGAAATATGCTGTGAGAAACCTGTTTGTGTAACAGACTCCATTAATTATTATCAGTTCACAAACCTCAGAATTAATTAAGCAAAGGAATACAGAAATTAAGTAGTGCTGTCAGTCAAGTAGTCATTAAAATGCACATTCAAAGACGCATTTAGAAAATTACACAACTGTTAAAAAGTTTGGGGTCAGTAGATGATAAAAGTTACTATTTTCAGCAAGTTGCGCAATATTGTCCACTATGAACAACATTTAAAACAGTTGTAATGTTACAACAGAGTTATATTTCAAAATAAATTATGTTATTTTGACAGTTCATCAAAGGATGCAGTTTTTCACAAGAATATTAAGCAGTTTTCCACACTGAAAATAAACAAATATTTATTGAGCATCAAATCAGCATATTAGAATGATTTCTGAAGGACACTGAAGACTGGAGTAATGATGCTGACATTTCATCCATCACAGGATAAAATGACATTTTAAAACATATTAAAATACAAAACAGTTATTTTAAATTGTTAAAATATTTCACAATATTACTGTTTTTAATGTATTTTTGATCAAATAAATGCAGCCTTGGTAAGCGACATCTTACAAAAACATTAAAACGGTTTATCAACCTCACCAACTTTTGAATGGTAATGTGCATTTACTACAGACTTAAATCTAACCCTAAAATTATGTTTGTAGGAGTGAATATATAATTAATTTTGTGTCTGATACCTTTTTTTAAGAACAAGTCCATCCCCCTCACTGCTGGGGTTGGCAGTGAGGTCTCTAAAGACCACATGGTTGCATCTCCAGGGCTACAGCAGCATGGCAACCTCCAGGCATCCAGATGGAGTATGCTAACATGTCTGCTGTGCCCTCTCCCTCGAAATGTGTGACATTATGAGCTGAATGCAACTGAGATTGCATTTGGGAGATCAGTTTACTCCAGTTAGAGTGAATTCAGCATAAGTGTGTGACTTATGTAAGTTGTCATGTCCTTCTACTCTCCTTCCCTCTAGCCCTTGCATCCTTGTCCTGTCTAAGAAAAACAAAAAGCAAAACACATGGCTTTATGCTGAAGGTCGCAGCAGACCAACATACAACTCTATTGCATAATCACAACAACTTATGCTTTTTGCCCCTTTCTCAGACTCTCCCACACACACACACACACACACCCACACACACACACGTTTCACCAGTCTTCCTCTTCCTTTCTCTTGACCTCTTCCACTGGAACAATCCAATTCTGTGCCACAGATTTCTATAACTGCAGCCCACATTTTGTGTTCGACATTTGGCACTTTCTCACACTCCCATTTTCAGTTCTACACTAACAAAATACTACTCTTAAACTGCACTGCATGTTTGTCTTTTTGCACGTTTGTACTTTATAGTTAGACAAAGTGAAAAAATGCCAATGGAACAAAATACACTATGAATTCCAAAGTAATTCGGTAATACTTTAGTATAGGGACCAATTCTCACTATTTAGTTGCTTAATAGCATGCCTATTATTAACATATTGGCTGTTTATTAGTGCTTATAAAGAACATATTCTGCATGACCATATTCTACATCCCTAATCCTACCAATACTAAAATAACAACTACCTTACTATTAATAATTAATACATTTGTAATTTATTGAGGCAAAAGTCATAGTCAATGGTTTGTTAATAGCAATAATTGAGCCTTGAAATTAAGTATGACCATACATTCTCTGAATACAAGTCTTAAAAGTGTCAATTGTTGATAACCATACAGTTGATGGTAGCCATTGACTTCCATAGTATTTTTTTTCCATACTACGAAAGTCAGTGGCTACAGTCAAACCGTATGGTCAACGTTCTTTTGGTTAACAACTCAAAAGAAGAAAGCAACCCTTACAGGGTCTGAACAACATGAGGGTGAGTAAATCATGAGGTAATTTTCATTTCTGGGTGAATTATCCCTTTAATCTTTGGGTGAACTCTCCCTAAAAAAAAAACTACAGTGCCGCCCACTAATATTGGCACCCTTGGTAAATATGAGCAAAGGTGGCTGTGAAAATAAATCTGCATTGTTTATCCTTTTGATCTTTCATTCAAAAATTTACAAAAATCTAACCTATCATTGAAGTAAAACAATGGAAAGTGGGGGAAACTCACATTATGATGAAATAAAAAAAATTCTCTAGTTCACATTAGCCACAGTTATTGGCACTCAATTATTGCAACAACCTTTTCCCAAGACAACAGTTTTCTCCTATAATGCCTGATGAGTTTGGAGAACACCTGATAAGAGATCAGAGACCATTCCTTTATCCAGAATCTCTACAGATCCTTCAGATTCCCAGCTCCATATTGGTGCTTCTTCTCTTCAGTTCACCACACATTTTCTATAGGGTTCAGGTCAGGGAACTGAGACAACCATGGCAGAAGCTTCATTTTGTGCTCAGTGACAAATTTTTGTGTTGATTTTGATGTTTGCTTTGCATCACTGTCTTGATAGAAGATCCAAACATGGTCCATTATAAGATTTCTTACAGAGGCAGTCAGGTTTAGATTTTTTTATCTGTTGGTATTTGATAGAATCCATGATGCCATGTATCTGAACAAGACGTCCAGGACCTCCGGCAGAAAAACATGCCCATAGCATTAAAGATCCAGCAGTATATTTAACTGTAGGCATGGGGTACTTTTTATCCCAGTTTGTACTAAACCCATCTGGTGGGTTTGTTGTCAAAAAGCTCTTTTTATGTTTCATCTAACCATAGAAGCCAGTACTGTTTGAAGTTCCAGTCATGTCTGACAACTGAATATGCTGGAGTTTGTTTTTGGATGAGCCAGGAGTTTTTTTCTTGAAACCGTCCCGAACAGCATGTGGTGATATAGGGGCTGTTTGATATATATTTTAGGCTTTCTGACCCCAAGACTCAACTACTCTCTGCAATTCTCCAGCTGTGATCCTTGGAGAGTCTTTAGCCACTCAAACGCTCCTCCTCAGTGTGCATTAGGACGATATAGACACACGTCCTCTTCCAGGCAGATTTGTAACATCTTTAGTTGATTGGAACTTCTTAATTATAGCCCTGATGGTGGAAATGGGGATTTTCAATGCTTTAGCTATTTTCTTACAGCCACTTTCTATTTTGTGAAGCTCAACAATCTTGTTCTGTACATCAGAACTATATTCTTTGATTTTACTCTTTGTGATGGATGATTAAGGGAATTTGGCCTTTGTGTTCCTCATATTTATAATCCTGTGGAACAGGAAGTCATGGCTGCACAATTTCATGTTAGTAATCACCCTGGTGTGCTAAAAATGTAAATATGAATAGGAATATACTTCAGAGATATTTTACTCAAAATAATTTCTAGGGGTGCCAATAATGGTAGTGTCAAGTGTTTGTTTCTGTTTAGTTCCTGTCTGCCCTTATTTGGTTCAGTTCCTCTTCTCATTTAGTTAATCATCGTTCATTCAGATCACCTGTGTTGTATTAATCATCTCATTAGTTCCCTTTGTTTGGGTTTTGCTTATAAGTCTTCAGTGCTCCCTTATGCTGAGTTCACACTGCACAATTTTAACCCGATTTTTCACTCGCTGACAGGTTTTGGGAAATTGCAGTCAAATGCCCGAAATCGGAGGCAAATGGGTGCTCGTTCACGTGAGTGACAATCACGCAAGTGTGAATTATCAAAGATGCGATCTGAGGGAATCGCCGTGAAATATTTGGCATGCTAAATATCTGGAGCTGTCCGCGATTTACAATCACGCTGTGTGAAATGAGTTTTGACTGAAAAACACATAGGTGATGCCCTACAGCCAATGAGAGACCAAGATAAAGGGCAGTGGGAAGTTTGGGGAGGAGTTATATGAAACGTAGTTTGCGGACCAGTGTTGCCAAATCCACGATTGTCGCCGGTTGTTTTTTGTCAGCAGGTTGAAGCGACCCCAGTAACGTGATATTTAGGCCCTGGAATGTGAATTGTACCAGGAGAACCCTGCCAAAAAGAGTATTTTACCCCCCAAAAGCAATTTTTAACTGGGGACCCCCTCGAAATGCGATTGGGCTAGTTTTGAGTGGTAATTGGGCGGGTTTTGTAGCGAAAACCTGGCAACCCTGCACCAGACAGTTGTCGGCGATTCTACCTATTGTAAAGTCATGCAGTGTGTAACCGCCTGTCGTCGTTCCATCGTGCCGCGTGAACCCAGCAACAACTGAATGCTACCCCAGATAGTCGTTCAGTGTGAAACCAACAGTGATGCGACGTCTTTGAAAATCGTGCTGTGTGAACTGCATTAGTCTTCGTCCATTCACTGTCATGTTTAGTTAGTTCTTCGACGTTTGTGAATTATCTGTCTAAAGATTGCGTTGTGCACTTGTCTCTGAGCACAGTACCTGTGACAGGTAGCCAACATGTATTTTCCCCACTAAATTTTTACCTCAATGAAAGTTTAAAATTGTGAATTATTTATTATTATTTTAATTTTTTTTAAGGAAAGATCAAAAGGATAAATTATGCAGATTTATTTTCGCAGCCGCCTTTGCTCATATTTACCAAGGGTGCCAATATTAGAGGGTGGCACTGTAACTTTCAAAACTCAAGTCTACTGAAACTAAACTGAAAAAGGCTTGTTCTAAAATTCGTTTATTCTGATATCAGAAACGCATATCTGCATCCCGATGGTAAAGCTTCTGTGTATTAATCTAGGCCTACATGAATAAAAACTGAAACCCCAGACTATAAACTGCTCAAATAGTCCAGTATTATATGTGAGTCTTCATTTCAAAAGACAAAAGGCTCTTCCAGCATGTGAGGCAACAATATGCTCAGTGCTGAAACTGTACTTGGATCTACGCTCCTGCTACTCGGCACCACTTTGCTCACGTGGGCAGTGTGAATAACCTGTTCATATGGACAGAAATAAATACACACTGCTTATGTGCAGCTTTGCTGTGCGGTGTGAAAAATGTTGAAGGGTCAAAGAGCAGGTGGAAAAAGTTGATATAAAACAGTTTTTTTTTATACAGTAATATATTCACAATACTGTATTCACAATACAGCAAGCCTTGAGTACTTGGTTACCACACAATACAAATATTAAAAGCAATATAGGCCTAGAACAAAACAAAAATGTTAACTTTACTCAAACACATACAGTATCTATAAATAGTAAAACCAGAGAAACTGATAATTTTGCAGTGGTCTCTTAATTTTTTCTAGAGCTGTAGAAACCGAGACTCGGCATGAGAAAATTGTTTTCCATCTTTTAATTTAAACCAGACCAAATTGAAAATGCCTAGTAAGAATAAAGTGTGGCCTTCTACACCCGCACACATCAACGTATCTCCCGTATAAGAAGACTTCTCTGAAGATTTTTCTGTCATTTAGACACATAATATCTCCTAAAGTTGATGACAAGAAACCAATGATTATATTTCAGATCATCAGAAAACAATTCAACACTTTACCACCTCTCTGTGTGAACGAGGTAAACATGAACCAGGAAATTATAAATGAAGTATACCAGCTAGAAGATTTCTCTAGTGGGCATTACAGTCCTAGACTCATCTGCACTGGGAGCTCCAGAGACCAAAGACAGCAGCAGCAAAATAATGCAGGAATGGTGCACAGTGGTACAATGGTACTCCGTTCACAGTAGAATGTCTGGGATATGACTGTATTTATGTAACATTATGGTCCTTTCAAAAGACTTGCATCAGAACACAAACCCTGCTTTGGGCATCACATAAAAAAGCACTGCAGATAGCATCATGTTAGGGTAAAATGAGGTTGCTAGGACGCAAGAAAGAAATAGGTATACACAGTTAAACATGTATTTGAGATTAGAAATAAGTTCTGGCTGATTATTGGAGTCTCAAAACCTTGCTCGTGATGAATTTAAATTATTTCAGGAATTTCTCAGCTTCTTCTCAGTGTGATTACTGTACACATAAATAAACAGCACTTGCAGCAGCATTTACAGAAACACAAGCACTTCATTTAGATCTCTCAGCAACAAGGATGAAAAGTGTGTGAAGTGAAGGTCACTCCTACCCACACATCCAGCAGCACACAAGAGAAGAGACACACACACACACACACAAACACACACACACACACTTTTAGGGAGCTGATTCTAATAAACACAAGCCCTGATTTGTTTCACTGAATATTACATGACTTCCAAGAAGAGCACAAATGGTTCGATGAATCAAATGTGATGCATCTAAATTTGACTTTCTGATGATTCTCACAACCACAGCTCAATATAAGAATAAGAAAATATACAGTACATACAGTGGGGTTCAAAAGTCTGATCTAGCTTTTTCCATTTAAATAATGTTTTAGGATTATGAAAAAAGAAAATGATAATGTCCAATGAATAAGAGATTCTACACACTGTATCTGCATTCGACATTGAGCATGTGAACTCTTTGTACAGATGGTCCGATGTTCTCGCTTCCATTAAATCTCAAGACACTCTTTGGATCATCTTAGAGCTGAACATGATCATCAGGTTTAACACAAACTTATGAAGTTCATGCGGCTTGAGTGCTGCTGTCATTACACTAAAATGAAGACAAACCGAATACTAACACAACCTGATTTGTTTCTTTCAATTCAACTTGATTCATAATGTAGATAATACACTTTGTAATTAAAAACGTTCTATTAAGTTACATTTTCAGACTGTTCCACTCTTTGTACCACTAATGCAAATATTCTGTAATCTGTTACATACCTAAATAAAGCATTGTGTTATTGCTTAGTGAACATACCTGGATTACATACACTTGCAGAAAGAATACCCATACGGCTCAGTACGTGACATAGTTGAGTGCAAAACCAAGTTTAGAAGACACTGCAGTCCTGTATATGTAATGCTACTGTTTTGGAGCAAAACACAGGCAGGATGTAAATGCAGCAGGAGAAACTATCAGGATGTCTTGGTCAAAACATCTGTAAATATCATTGTGATGATTTGGCCTTCTAAGATTATATGTATCTGTCATAATATGACTTGCTGGGTTGCTACTCTCTGCAATGATGTGAGGTGACAGGGATTTTAGAGACTAAAAATATCACAGAGACAGAAAAATGGGAAGTAAGCAAGCTCTCTATCCTAGCTTCCTATCCATCAAAGAATTCTAATAAATGATCATGGTTTCCAATATATTACTATATTATGCAGTACAAAAAATGTTACACGGAGGACTGCTGCTGAAAATTCAGCTTTGAAATCACATGAATAAATTACATTTTGAAATATAGCTGCAAGCAGCAATCACGCACTACAGAATCAAGCATCGGACCAACTGCAGCAATGAGTAATTGAAGCCAATTTAAGATGATTTTAGTGAAAAATGTCTGAAAAATCATAAAAACAATCACTAATAATATGATTTAATGGCTTATCACTTTTGACCAATAGGTGGCACTGTAACCAAATTGATGTGGCGGGGTCAGGTGGAGGTGACAATGGCACGTGCAAAGTTTGGTGTCAATAATGTCAAAGCTTTGCAGAGATACAGCCTCAGGCTCAGTTTGGCATCATTCAAGCAAATTTGATGCGTTAAGCGAAAACCAATTTGAAAGTCAAATTTGGTGAAATTCAGACCAACAGTCTAGGAGGAGTTTGAAAAAGTAGGATTTCAACATAAATTAAAATGACGGACAAGAAGTTTGACTTGACTATGGCAAAATTGGTATCTATGTTCTCGGCATAACCCAAAGAACATTATTTAGACCAGTTTCATTACAATAGGCCAATTGAATCACATGTTATTAGCATTTTTTCCCCCTTCTTTATAACCTTTGGCCACAATATGGTCCTGCCCCCAAAACGATTTGAGTCCTTTCAGGGCATGGTGCCGAAGACACATACCAAGTTTCATAATGATACGGCAATGCGTTCGTAATATATTGCATTTTATGACAAAATTCAAAATGGCCGATGCCCAAAATGGCTGACATTGGAAAATTGGGTATGGTTCGACTCGGCATGCTGCACCGAATCTAAAGAAACCAGTGATTTTTGGCCAAACCATTCAGAAGTTATAAGCAAAAATAGCCATTTTTCATATCTCCTGACCACTAGGTGGCAATTAGCCAAAGCACTATCAGGTAGCCTCAGGTCATAGTTTTTACAACACACACGAAGTTTGGTATCAATATGCCAAACCGCTGCACAGATATAGCATCACATCCATTTTTGCGTCCTCTTAATCAAATTCATTCACATGTTATTCGAGAATGGATTGACTAATCAACTTGAATTTGCTAGCATGGTCTAAATATAACTTATAACTATTTTGCCAGCATGGTCTACAGAAGATCTGAGATAATTCTGGTGAAAATCAGACAAACCGTCTCTGACGAGTTTGAAAAAGTAGGGTTTTCCAACTATTAAAAATAGTGAAAAAATAGACCTTACGAATTCTCCTTCTAGAACTTATGGTTCAAAAGTTATTAGCATAAACATGAGTGCAACTTTGAGCTGTTGTTGGCACTAGAGGGTTTGAGTCAGAGACTCCAAACTTGTTTTGGTTAATGTTGAGAGTGTCCTCTATCTGTGTGCCATATTTCATAACCAAGTGCATAGAGCAAGTGGTTCTATGGGCTTTCATAGACTCCAGAGCGGAAGAAACAGACGAAGAACGCCAATGGACACAATAGGTGCCTACAGACCTTCGGTGCTTGGCCCCTAAATATATTAAAACATTTAAAAACTGACATTTTACAGTGCTACATACAGTATTTCACAATATTACTTTTTTATCAAACAAATGCAATCTTAGTGACCCCCAAATTTTTTTTTTTTACCTATAAAACATTTTAATGATTAAAAAAATGGAAGCATATACCAATCCAGAGGCAGCTAACACCTGTGAAATGCCATGTATATATGGACAAGTACTCATAAGTACACTTGTAAATGTGCTTCACATCTACAAGACACACTTGCCTCATACAAGCTTCTCCCGAGCCTCATGGGAAATGCCATCTGTCAGAGTCGTTAAAAGTTGACATAACCTTTTACTCATTTCCACTTCTGGGTCCTGGGAGATCGAGCTGGGAAGGACGTGACAGATCGTGCAAGCCTTGGCACATCCTTCAATCTCTCCATTTGACCCAGATAACACAGACATGAGCTGCACTGATTCTAAACGATAAAGTAATGTGAAAAAAAAAACTTATTAGATAATTATAGCTCACTTCTGAACTCTAGCCAGTTACTTTCAGCTAGCTTGGGTAGTAATACTATATATTATGTCACATTTACTGTAACATTTAGCAGAAATGTAGTATAGAATTAGTTTATAATTAGAATAATCAAGTTTTAGGGAATAAAATGGCAATAGAGGAGTTCAAAAATGTCTAGCTAACATCACAGATCTTCTGCACAGCAGGCAAAGGCCTGATGAGATAAGACACAGAAAAGAGCCCTTAGTGACAAGGTCACAGGATGGACAGATGTGTTGTCAAGAGCATACAGTCCATTCTCATAAAGCTGGAGAGGACTGCTCCAATGAACAGCTATTGATCCAGGCTTTTGACGTTTTGTTTCCTTTTAAATCAAGAGGACTTTCATGCTTTGAAGCCTCAGTGCTTTCTTCTTTCCAGCAACTCATTTAAAATGAGACGAGCACTTGCACTTAAATAATCAAGGATTAAAATAGTAAAGATTATTCACTCTATCTGTGGATATTGCTGCTGTAATTAATATATGAGATGATAATTATCACTGTGCTTATAAAGTGCACTGAAATAACCAACAGAGATATCAAATCAAACAGTAATAAAAAACTAGTGCTGGGCAATGATTAATCGCGATTAATTGCATCCAAAATAAAAGTTTTTGTTTATATAATGTATGTGTGTGTACTGTGTATATTTATTATGTATATATAAAGACACACACACATACAGTATATATTTTGAAAGTATTACATTTACTATTAATATCGCGATTTCTATAATAAAATATATTTAATATGAAAATGTAACATGTTTTTCTTAAATATATGCATGCATGTGTGTGCATTTATACATACATATATGTACATTTATATGTACACAAACATAATGTACACAAAAATTAAATTATTTAATTAATCGTTACCCAGCACTATAAAAAACTAATAAAATTGCAAAAATGCACCCAATTATGTCATAATGAAATAATGAGGCAAACATTAGTGTCACGAATCCGGTCCATGAACTTCAAATTTCATTGACTCTGCACACACACTGTTGCCATCACCCCGGACGACATTTCCCATCAGGCATTGCACTGATTGCACTCAGCACGGATTGCACACAGATGTACACTGATTGCACCCAGCTGTTTCAAATCACTCCCTCACTATTTAACACTCAATCTGATCCCTTCCCTCTGCCAAGTATTGTATAGCGTTTATCACTCTCATAGTGATAGCTACTTTACAGAGCCCTCATTAGTTTCCCTGCCTTAGTCATTAGCCTTAGCCTAGTTTTGCCTCGCCTCGCCTTGTCTGTTTTCTCCGGTTCTGATCTTCGCCTGGTTTCCTGGATTTCTCCCTTAGTCTTGCCCCTTTTTTGATTCCGTCTGCCAATCGTCGACCTGGGCTAGCCCTAGGACTATTCTTGTGTTTTGCCCGCCATATACCTGTTTGTCTTTGTTTGACCCTGCCTGTTATGACCACGTCTCTGTCTTCTCCAATAAAAAGCTTGCACATGGATCTGCAAGTCTCGCGTCTCGTCAGCCCCGTAACAATTAGAAACAAAGGCAAATTAATGTTAGTTTCTTGTGCATATTAATGTATTTTTGTTCTCTATATATCTGAATAAATCTCACTAACAACAGTTTGTTATTTCCCCCATAAGGAGTGTAACCTCTAACCCCAACTGTTCAGAGGCCTTTGGGACGTTTGCAGAAGCAGCAGTGCTGAACTCTCACTCTGCTTAATTCAGGACGTCACAGTGTTGATTTAGCAGCGGCAGTGCAGCTTCCGAATATTGAGCAAACGTCAGCTCTGATCCAAGATCAGCACTGTGGAAAGCATTAAGCAGTCATGTCAAATGAGCCACTGAGCAAGAGAAGCCATCAACACAAAAACCTCCTGTTCCCTCATGCCAAGGGCAAGTCCGGGCATAGACTTGAGAAGTAAGGAACTGTTCACCGCAAAATGAAAATTTGTTCATTATTTGTTCATATTTTCATCACTCAAATTCTAAATTATGTTTAAGAATATTATCTTAAATACTTCTTTCATTTACAAAAATACACTATAAACTACAAACCCAATTCCAAAAAAGTTGGGACACTGTACAAATTGGATTGAATAAAAACAGAATGCAATGATTACACATTAATAAACTTTTATTTTTTGAAATGTCATGCCAAATATTGGCTCATTTTGGATTTCATGAGAGCTACACATTCCAAAAAAGTTGGGACAGGTAGCAATAAGAGGCCGGAAAAGTTAAATGTACATATAAGGAACAGCTGGAGGACCAATTTGCAACTTATTAGGTCAATTGGCAACATGATTGGGTATAAAAAGAGCCTCTCAGAGTGGCAGTGTCTCTCAGAAGTCAAGATGGGCAGAGGATCAACAATTCCCCCAATGCTGCGGCGAAAAATAGTTCGAGCAATATCAGAAAGGAGTTTCTCAGAGAAAAATTGCAAAGAGTTTGAAGTTATCATCATCTACAGTGCATAATATCATCCAAAGATTCAGAGAATCTGGAAAAATCTCTGCGCGTAAGGGTCAAGGCCGGAAAACCAAACTGGATGCCCGTGATCTTCGGGCCCATAGACGGCACTGCATCACATACAGGAAAAAAAATGGAAATCACAACATGGGCTCAGGAATACTTCCCGAAAACATTGTCGGTGAACACAATCCACTGTGCAATTCGCCGTTGCCGGCTAAAACTCTATAGGTCAAAAAAGAAGCCATGACATGATCCAGAAGCGCAGGCGTTTTTTAAAAATCCAGAGGCCAAGGCTCATTTAAAATGGACTGTGGCAAAGTGGAAAACTGTTCTGTGGTCAGACGATTCAAAATTTGAAGTTCTTTTTGGAAAAACTGGGACGCCATGTCATCCGGAAAAGGACAACCCAAGTTGTTATCAGCACTCAATTCAGAAGCCTGCATCTCTGATGGTAAGGGGTTGCATGAGTGCGTGTGGCATGAACAGCTTACACATCTGGAAAGGCACCAACAATGCTGAAAGGTATATCCAAGTTCAAGAACAACATATGCTCCCATCCAGACAACGTCTCTTTCAGGGAAGACCTTGCACTTTCCAACATGACAATGCAATTACAACATCTGGCTGCGTAGAAGAAGGATCCGGTACTGAAATGGCCTGCAGTCCAGATCTTTCACCCATAGAAAACATTTGGCTTATCATAAAGAGGAAGATGCGACAAAGTAGACCTAAGACAGTTGAGCAACTAGAAGCCTGTATTAGACAAGAATGGGACAACATTCCTATTCCTAAACTTGAGCAACTTGTCTCCTCAGTCCCCAGACGTTTGCAGACCGTTATAAAAAGAAGAGGGGATGCCACACAGTGGTAAACATGGCCTTGTCCAAACTTTTTTGAGATGTGTTGATGCCATGAAATTTAAAATCAACTTATTTTTCCCTTAAAATGATACATTTTCAGTTTAAACATTTGATATGTCATCTATGTTGTATTCTGAATAATATATATTGAAATTTGAAACTTCCACATCGTTGCATTGTTTTTATTCACAATTTGTACAGTGTCCCAACTTTTTTGGAATCGGGTTTGTATTACAAAACTATAAGTCTTCTGGAGTCATATAATAGTTTTGTGTGATGAATCAGAATTGTGTCGTCATTAACATGAAAAGAAATTCCCTCTCTTGGTGTTTTCGAATGCTATTTTCCTTCAAACTGGCACCATACGCTTAGATATGACACATAAACCAGTGGGATTTGGAATTAATGGCAAACCTGCTGCCTAGAGTGGGGCTGATTTGTGAGATGCAGTTGAGAGAAAAATTATCCCTTCATAAAGCAATCATGTGGTTTCAGAAGACTTGTAATACAGTGCATGAGTTGTATGCACCATGCATGCATACTATTTTGTTCATGCTTATTATATTTTATCTAAAAAATAAATTCTGTCACCACTTTCTGACCCTAATGCCATTCTAATACTGTATAACTTTCTTCTGCATAACATTTCTGACCCTATAATACAAATGTAATGCTCTTCTTCTGTCAATCAGAAAATAAAAAAAGGTTTAAAATGACATGAAGTTAAGTAAATGATGACAGAATATTAATTTTGGATAAACTATCCCTTTAAGCTTGAGGGACATAATGTGGACATGTTAGGAAACAAATCTGCATTAAAATTCTTCCAAAATTATCTTGGAAAAAAATAACAGCATACAGGTTTGGGACGACACAAGGGCAAGTCAATTTTGGCTGAATTAATCCTCAAATGGTTACCAATAATTTAAAGGTTAATGGACAGCGTGTACCACTTTTGTATAGGGCTCTAAACAATATATTTATGCAATTAATCATGATTAATTACAGAAAAATGTGTGATTAATTAGTTAACATTTTTAATCGATTGACAGCACTAATAACAACCAATCATAGCTATCAGTGTTGTTCCTACTTGTATGAATCATATCATTTACAATGCTGAATTCATAGTATTTGAACATGGTATTGGCATCCTAACAAGCATATTATTCATACTCGACAACAGCAAAACCTAAAATAACCAACATTACAATTTCACAATCTTTTGATCTATGTTCATAATACTGCTGTATTTCCTCTAAACTGTGTGCACGCCCACACAACGGTTTGGGTGAGCTGTTCTAGCACAGCTGGCGTAATGCATTCATAATATTTCCCCTGCAGGGCCTTTAATGTGAGTGTGTGTACGTGTGCGTGGCTAAGCAGAAGAGTCAGCGGTGATCCTGCGGGCCTGTAACGGATGGGAGATAATGGATCTGATTGTGGCAATGATGTTTGCTCCCGTCCGCAGCCTGTGCTGAAGGCGGTCTCTGGCCCTGTTTGATGAGGTTTGTTACTGAGCAGTCTGTCTGTCAGCACGCTGGGCTCACTCTAACCACCCCAAATCGACCAAACAGAAATCTGGGCTTCATCAGCTCAAGGTCAATCTGTACCCAGCGCCATCTGACTCGGACTGGACAACAGCTGCTGACCGGAAAGCAAGAAACTATACAGCAGAGGGGCAGCAAACACACGCATAAATACAATACTGCAAAATATGAATCACACTGATGCAATGCATGAACACATTAGGATAAAAATAAGTGGGTGGAGACGGGTATAGCTGCAACACTTGAGTCTAACTGTTGACATCTCTAGGAGTTCTGGTCCTAAATCTGTAAAAATAAAACTCAAAATGTAAAATTATGTTAAATAAAATTCTTCCAATACCAGAGTTGAGGTAACACGTAACAATTTTCACACTGCACTGTGAAACTCCCATAACTCTGGGTTACCGTTGTAGCGTCTGGACCACTCAAACACACAATATATATATATATATAGCTAGAGTTACAAAATACTCTGTAACACCCCAGGAAGCCGAACAGGCCCCTGGTTCCATGGTAACCCTGACACCCGATACATTTACGACCTCCTGGAATTTAGGTGAAGAAAATCGCTTCCTTGCCCATAGGGAAAATCCACAAGGAAGGACTTTCTTTGCTAATTAATTAATAGGAAAACCTTTCTTTGAATGAACACACATGATCCTTCAGGTCATTGGGTATATTATTGTCATCATGTATTTGGTCTTTGAAATTGTATACTGTTATGCAGGCTTATAATCGAAACACAGTCCTGTCAGCTTACATATATATAACCCTACAATGTTTAGTATCTATGAATTCGTTTATTCGGATGATCTAATTGAGAGTGTATATTGTTTGTTTACACCTACGCAACATATTAGTTTTCTAAGAGTCTTTAATAATTTTTATACAAGTTTCATATGTAAATTACCATGCTTTCAAACAAAGGGCCATAAAAATGCCCCAGTATCTCAGAACTACCACTTGAGATTCCGGACTTCCTCATTGGACAAGCCAATCTTGAGAGGCGTGAATCTCTGCAGACTTTAAAAGACCACACTCCATGTGACCCACCCAGTCGGTGGTTCGGTCATAAGCTAAGAAGATGTGAGAAAACGCTCCAGGAAACCCTAAGTACGTGCCAGGCTTCGGCCTCGACCTGTCCATTAATCAAGATTCTCTGACTCGAAACTGGTTCTTTTCATCGACCCAAACAAAGATTCAGCAAAGATCAACTGGAAACTTAAGACTGCATCAGGAATCTATTTTCAGACAGAAGAGACTTGCAAGTATCAAACTTAGTCATATTAATTGATACATTAAGTATAATTTACACCTTTTTACAAAGGTGTGTTCGAACTAAGAATCTGACGCTTCCCTCAGGTTTAGATCTGCTGAATATGCAAAATGGTTCCATAAATTTCATTCCTTAAGTCTCTTCTCTGTACTGCGCAGGTGTGAGCGAGGGAGTGGTAATATTCCTAAGAGCGCAGACGCGCTTTCTGAAGATTCCGCTCCCGCTCGCTCAATACGATCAGTGACGCTCGCTCAACAAGAATGGCGTTTGGTGATTTGCTTGTTCGAGATCGAGAATATGTAGAGATCGAGAATAGTAGAGCAGAGTTCAGATATTTTTTCAACGAAGTTGCAAGCCTTATACATAAACGTAAAGTAAAAAATCTAAGTTAAGAATAAGCAGGGAGAAGAAACTGAGAAGGAGTGCGGAGAGAGTTAGTAAAGATTCATATTGGAATATGAAGCGGCACATTGCCAGAAAGCACAAGGATGTGCTACCCAAACATGGTGCAGCAAAAGGTGAGCTAATTACATACCATAATAAATGAATAAACAAACAGGTAGGCTAAGGTTATATTCGATTGTACGGAGCCCCGATCATGACATGCAGACAAACACGGCCAACAAATTTAGAATAGGCTAGTTCTCTTTTATGCTAGGACTACATTATGGCCACGAATTTGTTCACGTATTTGTTCTCTTGTTTAGGCTTAGCTGCCACAAATTAATTCGTTCGTTAATTCGTTTGTTCCCTAGTTTTAGTAGGCTTAAATCGTGGAACGAATTATTATATTACTTATTAAAATCATTATTGCTTAAAATTAATAAAAAATAATAAATTAATAAAAAAAGTAATAAAACCTGCTGACGTCGTAGAAACGAGTTGTTAATTCGAATTATATTCGGAGCTGCGTAGTTATTAAATAATCTCAGTTAATCTGTAGACCTAAGCTAACACACAGCTGTTTATAGGCCTAAATACAGAACTACAGAGGACAGAAGATATTAGCCTACACCACTTGGCTTTTGGAAAACCAGTGCTGGACCCCTCCCGCAAAATCCCCAGCATCCCCAGTGCTTCTTCCAGCACTCAGCGAGTGTTTTCGGGCACAGCGAATCCTGAAGCCTGACACTTTGTCCAAGCTAATTTTTCTTAAAGTAAATTCTAAAATCCAATAAACATCAAGAGATGTTTTAATAGACCACAGTTCCCCACAGTTATCGTCTATTTTAACTTGACACTAAGTGTGTTTCTTTCATTGACGTCAGTCCATAAACCAAGCATTCTTTAAGTGCATTTTATCTTATGTGTGCTTTTCACAAACTTTATAATCCAGGTGTATTTTGTAAAAGTCTACGCACATTTCATCTCCTGTGTGTGTGCGTTTGTGTTTTAATGAGCCTGTTTTGAATGTTCTATTGCAGCTGCNGTATTTGGTAAAGATCTACGCACATTTCATCTCATGTGTGTGTGCGTTTGTGTTTTAATGAGCCTGTTTTGAACGTTCTATTGCACAACAACTGCAGATATTTTCACAGAAATAAAGTTAACGAAAATCAAATACACTTTTTCAGCTTTTGCATTTTAGGTAGGTTTGCTAAGCTTAGATTCATATATTTAATACATTTTAATTAATACATTACAATTAATAAAATTAAGAAAAATGTAAGAATTTCGCTCTGAAAAATGATAATTGCTATTTATCAGCATGCATAATTTTAGACAATAATCCAAGAATTTCGTTACAAACAGTAAAAAATTAGGCCTACTAGAGAAATGTTATGTCAGAGCGGGATCTGAGCGGGAATTGGTTTACGGTGAGCATGAGCGGAATATTAATGGAGCGCTTGCTTGTGCGGTTAGAGCGACTGAGTGGAGCGCATGTCCATAGAGCGGAAAACGTAGCGGAGCGTCACACCGCTCCGCTTCGCTCACATGCTCTGGTATGGAGTACCTCAAGGCTCAGTAATAGTGCCGTTAATCTTCACGCTTTACATGGTACCCTTGGGAGATATCATCAGGAAAAACAGTGTTAGCTTTCACTGTTATGATGATGATACTCAGCTCTATAATTCTTAGCTACCCGATTAAACATTTGCAAAACTAACGGAATGCATAGTCGATATTAAAAACTAGATGACGAGTAATTTCTTACTGATAAATTCTGAAAAAAAACAGAGGTGTAAATTATATGTCCTAAAAAACTCTGCATGTAAAACCTAGAACACTGTCTAAGACTGATGGCCTGCTCTGGTCAATTAATCGTTTGTCATGAGATTTCGGGTACATGGACTTCCGTTTATTCACGGACAGAGGTCACCCTTTTCCTGTACATTGGACTCGCGCACACACAATACTGTGGCATGCACCACGGATTACATCATTCCCATCATTTCATTGCACAGTTTGCACATGCACGATTGCACTAATGCACACAGCTGTTTCTATCACTCACTCACTAATATAACACCCCACATCAAACCACCATTCTCTGTGAGTATTTTTTAGCCTGTTTACCCTTTCCGAGTCTCGCTATGTGTTTCCTTGTTTTGCCTTGCCGGTTTTCTCGGTTCTGATCTTTGCCTGTCTCCCTGGATTTTTCCCTCTAGTCTCGCCCTTGTGATTCTGTTTGCCGATCGGTGACCTACGCTAGCCCTTAGGACTATTCTTGTGTTTTTGCCCGCCATATACCTGTTTGCCATTTTTTGACCCTGCCTGTTTACCACGTCTTTTTAATAAAGCCTGCAGATGGATCCACACATCTCACGTCTCGTCAGCACCGTTACAGAATACTCCGCCAAACAAGGATCCAGCAGCTTTCGACCCCAACACCGACCCCCAGGGACTCTGGACAGGTGGACCCAGGTCACCCAGCTCTACATCTGCGGCAAAGGAGGCCCTTCTAATTTGAGAGTATGTTCACCGGTTCTGGTGATATAATTATCCAGTTCTCGGTATGATGGAAACCCGTGTTTGGGTTAAAGAATTGTTCCGTTTTGGACTGGATTGAACCCAACGACAATTCTGGTTACATGGAGAGGAAGTGTAACTGTAGTTTAAGGGACATTTGGATTATGCTTGTATGATCGTTGGACTCTTTGTTTTACGGGGGTGTGAGACAGTGCTTTTGTACCCGCGGAGGAAGAACGCGACGCCATATGTGTGGCTGAAGTGGTGGCTGTACCAGAGCACTCTCACAAAATGGCGGCGGCAGCAGAGCCTGATTGCAAAATGGTGGCCACACTAGAGCACACTCATAAGATGGCGGCGGAACAGCCGGAGCACACTCACAAGATGGCGGGGACCACAAACCGCAATCTAGTCAGTCACGGTTGATCATCACTGGAGTCAAGTCAAGTGGTATACATCATTATGCATGAGTCAAGGCACAGTTGATCTGTCTGAGTAAAGTCAAAGTTATCATGTGTATCATGAGTCAAGTCGATGGAACTTCATTATCTGAGTGTCAAGTCATCCATTATTCATGATGTCAAGTCAAGGTCACTGTTGATCTTACTGAGTAGAGTCTAGTCAACGTTTGATCGTCATGAGTCAAACGAGTCACAGGTTTATTATCCTGAGTCTGGTCACAAGTAACAGCTGAATATTCATGAGTCTGGTCATGTCACAGCTGATAGTCATGTGTCGAGTCTAGTCACAGTTGATCGTCATGAGTCAATTCAAGTTACAATTCATTATCATGAGTCAAATCTAGTCACAGCTGATCTTCACGAGTCAAATCAAGTCACAGCTGATCTCCCTGAGTCAAGTCAAGTCACAGTTGACGTCATGAGTCAAGTCTGGTCACAGTTGATCGTCATGAGTCAAGTTTAGTCACAGCTGATATGTATGAGTCTAGTCAAGTCACAACTGGTTGTCATGAGTCAAGTCTAGTCACAGTTGATTTATCATGAGTCAGGTCAAATCACAGTTGGTTCCCCTGAGTTAACTAAAGTCACATCTTCCATTGCTGAGTCAAGTCAAGTCAAGTCTCAGCTGATCTGCCAGAGCCTCATCACCAATCAAGCTTATCTTCCGAACCAAGGATCAAGTCACAACTGTTCGTCATGAGGCAAGTCAGGTCACAGCTTATCTTCATGAACCAAGTAAAGTCACAGTTGTTATTCATGAGTCCAGTCACGTCACAGCTGATTATCCTGAGTCACGTCACGTCACAGCTGATCATCCTGAGTCAAGTCAGGTCACAGCTGATCTTCCTGAGTCTCGTCAGGACACAGCTGATCGCCAGGAGTCTCGTCATGTCCTGTCTGTTGCACCCAGATCATCAAGGTCAGTCTTTCGGTATCCCAGTCTAGTATCTAGTGTGAGGGATACACCATTGGTGTCTGCACGCACAACTGGTATCCCCAAACCCACTCACTCTACCCCTCCTGTTCCTGAACTCATTCCCCTGTATGCAGCACTTCCCATATGGGAGGTTGCTTTATGGTGTATCTGGGCCGAGTACTCCACCGCCGATTTGCTAGAGGCAGCAGCACCGGGTACAACATCTCCAGAGTTGGCGGCTTACGCTGCAGAACCTCCCAAGGTAGCGGTATCCGCTGCTGTGCTCCCAGAGGCCATAGTACCCACTGCAGTCTCTTCAGAGGTGACGGTGCATGCTGCAGAACCTCCCGAGATGGCGACACATGCCTCAGTTCCTTGCGTGGTGGTGGCACTTTCTGTCTGTTCTGTTCCGGCTAAGGAGCCGTTTATGAACTCTCTGCCTGTCCTGTTCCAGCCAAGGAGGCCATATATGAACTCTCTGATTGTCCTGTTCCAGCCAAGGAGGCCACCTATGAACTCTCTGCTCGTCCTGTTCTGGCCAAGGAGGCCGCCTATGAACTCTCTGTCTGTCCTTTTCCGGCCAAGGAGGCCGCCTATGAAATCTCTGTCTGTCTTGTTCCGGCCAAGAGGGATGATAATCGGGAACGATTTGTATGTACTGTCACGGCTATGGAGGTCGTCGGTGAACTCACTTTCTTTCCTGTCACGGCTATGGAGGCCGTCGTGGAATCCTCATCCTGTCCTGTCACGGTTGTGGAGGCCGTTTGTGAACTTTTGTCTTTCCCGACCCAGCCAGGGAGGCTGCCCTTGAACGCTCAGTCTTGTCTATCAACCACAATGTTCTGTCTGTGTTGTCTGTCTCTGCTCTATCGTTGTTACAGTCTCCACCATGGTCTCATGATCAGCGTGGTTCACCGGGGGGGTTTCCTGTTCATTCTGCTCCTTCGCTATAGTGATCTCTGCTCCGCGTGGGGACTCTGCTCTCAGTGTGGTTATCTGCCCACGCCGTGGTGGTTACTGTTGGTTTATGGTGGTCTTCTGCTCTGCATGGTGGTCCTCTGCTCCGCAGTGGTGCGTTATCTGCCACGCAATAGGTGGTCTACTGTATGGCTATGTGGTCTTCTGTCTTCGACGTGGGGATCTTCAGTCCCGTCTGCTATGCTCTGTGGTTGGCCTCAGATCCCATGTACTGCAGGATCCACACGGGATCCCTGATCCGTTGGCTCTGCCTCAGTCCCTGGTCTCTCCTGTCCTTGGACCTGGCCATCCGTCCCGCCCCCGCTCCACCGCCCCATGGATCGTTCGTGGTTGGAGACTTGGAATAAGCAGATCCTTGGGGGGGGATCTCGTCACGAATTCGGTCCATGGACTGACGGTTATTCACCCACAAGAGGTAACCCTTCCTTTTCATTGCTCTAGCCACAACACAAAACTGTTGCAATAGCACCCCGACTACATATCCCATCATCATTGCACAGGTTTGCACACTGCACTGATGCACTATTACAATATCATCAGTTAGGAACCTAGGGTCATATGATAGCAATCTTTTCTAGCATTTGAAAAACTGCATTTTTCCATCTCAAAAAATATATCTAAATTACGACCTATACTCTCAATGTCAAATGCAAAAATGTTAATCCATGCGTTTATGACCTCAAGGCTAGATTATTGTAACGCTTTATTGGGTGGTTGTTCTGCACGCTTAATAAAAAAACTCCAGAAGGTTCAAAATGCAGCAGCTAGAGTTCTTAACCAGGAAGTATGACCATATTAACCCAGTTCTGTCAACACTCCACTGGCTCCCTATTAAACATCGTATATATTTTAAAATCTTGCTTATTACTTATAAAGCACTGAATGGTTTAACACCTCAGTACTTGAACGAGCTCTTGTTACATTATACTCCTCCACGTCCGCTGCGTTCTCAAAAATCTAGCAATTTGATAATACCTAGAATATCAAAATCAACTGCGGGCGGAAGATCCTTTTCCTATTTAGCGCCCAAAACTCTGGAATAACGAAACTAAACATGGCTTACCAACATAACACACTAACACATTTCTAATATTAAAATCCGTTAAAGGATTTTTAGGCTGTATTAATTAGGTCAACCGGAACCGGGAACATTTTCCACTCAATGTACTTGCTACATCGCTAGAAGAATGGCATCTACTTTAATATTAGTCTGTTTCTCTCTTATTACGAGGTCACAGTAGCCACCAGAGCCAGTCTGTATCCAGATCAGATGGTCACTGCAGTCACCTGGATCCAGTCTGTATCCAGTCCAGATGGTGGTTCAGCACCTAGAGAGGACCTCTACAGCCCTGAAAGTCAGAAGACCAGGACAACTAGATGAGCCCCAGATACAGATCCCCAGTAAAGACCTTGTCTCAGACGGCCACCGAGACAAGACCACAGGAGCCAGATGAGTCCTCTGCACAATGTGACTTTGCTGCAGCCTGGATCAACCTGGTGGTTTCGTCTGGCCAGAGGAAACTGGCCCCCCGACTGAGCCTGGTTTCTACCAAGGTTTTTTCTCCATTTCTGTCACAGATGGAGTTTGGATTCCTTGGCGCTGTTGACTTTGGCTTGCTTATTTGGGGACACTTCATTTCCAGTGATATTGTTGACTTGATTGCAAAGATACTATTTAAACTGAACTGAGCTGGATGATGACATCACTGAATTCAATGATGAACTGCCTTTAACTGAAAAATTAGTGTTTACTATTGTCAGTTTGCATTATTGACACACTATTTTCCTAATTAATGCTGTTCAGTTGCTTTGACAATCTGTATTGTTAAAAGTACTATATAAATAAAGGTGACTTGACTTGACTTGACATAGCACTGTATCACCATATGCATTGGCAGTAGCAAGTTCCTGTACTTGTTTGCAGCAGCAGCAATAATCTACAACGACAGCAATAACCAACAGCAGCAGCAATTCAGCAGCAGCGTAGCAGATCTATTCTGCCAAGACCAAATACATTAACATTGTCATATCCAGCACCAGCTTCTAATTACCTGAGCCACACAATAGACATCCTTCAAATAAAGCTGTTCGCAACACTACCAAGTTACACAGTAAAAGTTGATGACAACATTGGCGCTACTTTGTATCCAACATGGATGCTAATGTGAGGCCATATTATGACATCACTGAGTGATTGAATTAAAACTTACTAATAAGATCCAATAATGTATAAGATTTTTATTTTAAAAAATATGAATATAACATTTTCTTTGATTAAACTGCACTCAACTCATCTGATGTGCTAATTCATGTTGATGTGGCACAAAAAAAAATTGACATGGAAAAGATTATCACCAGCAAAAGATAACACGATCAGAACAGGCTCCACACTGGGATCATCAGCCAGGAGGTCCTCCATTGATGAGAAAAAGACCCAGCTGCTGGCACCACTCCCAGTCTTCTTCTTACTGTTCACTATTGTTTTGTATCTAATAATAGAAACCCAGAAATAGCAAACGTCTTCAAGTGGCCCTACTCCCAAAATAATTCAAATGCCAGTATCAAATCAAACCTGTGCTTTAACTGCCTGAACATATTGTCACATGCCTCTGCTCCAAAGTCATATCCTTTTGCCAGCATTCGTGCAGCTACCTTTTTCCACACTTCTACTTTCTTTAATACAGGAGATTGAAAGTCTTCAGCCATTTGCTTTGTCAGAGAAATTAGAAGCAATGTTGCATTGTGCGTCCATGGCTTTGTATCTATAGCACACATTTAAATAGATAAGTCACAGAAAATATATCAACGGAAAAACTGTGCTAGGAATGAACTTAATGTACCTTTATGGATTTGTTGGGGGGTGATGGTCCAGCAACAGACAAATTAAGTGGTGCAGGAGCCAACTTCTGTGATGCAGGAGTCGGAGGCAAATGCAGTGGTGCAGTGGGAATGTGTAGGCCTAGTGGAAGTTGACTAGGCCCATTCAATGCACTAGCCTGTTCCAAAGGGATTGCTGAAACAGAAATGAAAACACATCTATTTAGCCTTACATACTACTGACTAATTTCTATTTCTTATTTTTATTTCTATTTCTTAATTTTTTAATACCTTGTATTTTCTTTCTCATTTTTATGTAAAGCACTTAATTACCATTGTGTATGAAATTTGGTATATAAATAAACTTGCCTTGCAATGAAGCTACAAATATAAACAACTACATCATCATGTTGACATGCTATATTTTTACTATAAAACTCTTACGACAAAATCTTCTAATATCTTCAATTGTTGCGTATACCGAGCTGCAGCGGACACATTTGTAAACGACTTTACTTGGACCCATTGTGCGAGCGGTCTCTTTAATACCACGTGGTTTATATACGTACATGTTGTTGCTGATTGGGCTGACATTTTTGACACACCGACCAAACAAGAGAAAACGTATCTCAAACCCCGTGCACACCGTTTCCAGGGAACATGTCATTCAAACTGGAAACTGTAGCCAAACGTTGTGCACCGGTTTGAGCTTGAACTTGACATAAAAACTCGTCACAATACATTCACACACACACACACAAAAACAATGGCTAAGTAAGACAATGGCTAATTTCCTATGTGTTTAAAGCATGTATTGCTGTAGGAACAAACCTCTTACTAAAGTTAGTCCTCCTACACATAGGGAGTCTATACCTACGGCCAGATGGGAGAAGGATAAAATACAGATGGAGTGGGTGATCTGGGTCATTTAGGATTATATGCGCTTTCCGAATCATAGCTGAAGTAACACACTCCGATAACTTTGGAGTAGGAATACCAATAATCCTACTAGCCAAATGAGTAGATGTTAGATGGAGTAGCCATTGGTAGAAGTCTGTGTCCATATTCACATTTATTCGTTCTTAATCGTCATCTCACAACCCAAATTCACTCAAAATATGAAATTAACAGTCAGACGTGTAATAATCCACGTAACAGCCGTTACTAGCGGACCGACCGAGGCAGGACTGCAGAAGCCGAGCAGCAGCACACACTGCAACAATGTTTATTCAAATTTGACCAGTAAAAAGGCACGCACACCAGTCAATGGCCAGATTCCTGAGTGACGGTCAGATTAACCAATCACGCTCAGAGCAACTACTGAGAGACAGCAGATTGTGTGGCAACTATAGAAAGAAAACTTGTTTTAAATGAAAGATTAAAAATGTGTCTATTTTTATTTGTAGGCTGTTACATTTAATTAATTGGTCAAATGTTTTTTGGTTTTTTTTTTGCATATGCATACAACCAGGGTTAGGTGCATCTGTGCTATTCACTGTTCACCCATCATTTGTCCTCTGATTTTAGGGTTAAGTTAGGGTTAGGTTTAGGACTATGTTTTCAGACAGGATAAACAAAATATGTTGATTCAGGAACAGGTCTTACTTGGCAAAATCATGGCAGCCATGTGTATGTGTGCGTACATGTTTGGCAATGCTTGTGCAGTTACATTGACAAAATAATAAAGAATAATGACCCTTTTGTATTTTAACAAATCCATGATCTTTCCTTTAGAACCTTGTGCAGCTGTGGCATTTTCTGTATTTGGCCCTTTACTGTACTGCAGTGTTACACAGTGTTACACATTTATGTAGAAATACTGCCATAATTGCATACAAGTTACAAAATTTGTCGTCTGTTGACGGCAGTAGATTGTTGTAGCCTTTGTTATATGAGACAATGTAAACTGAAAATGTTGAACTTCTCACCAGAAAGTGACAGTCTGTATTTTAGTCATTAATAAGTTAAGACAATGTATGGATTGGCCCTATGCCAGAGTGATGTTCTATCATGAACACTGTTGTCCTTGCTGTCCTAATTCAACAATAATTGACCAGTTTGATAATTCATGTATTGTCATTCATTTCAACACTATGCTTGCAGCAAGATTCTGCTTAGTCCTGTCACCTCACAGAAAGTATTTCCATAACACAAAGACATGCACATTTGACAAATTGAGGATTCTAAACTGTCAATTTTTGACATACTGTATATTGCATGCTGGGATACATTCCAGTAATTTCAGACCCTTTTCTACATGTTCTGCTTTTTCTAATATCCAAATGTCTCTGGGCTCTCACACACTCCAAACGCACATTCTGATCAGATAGCATAAAACCAAGATGGTTGTATGCCATATAAGTGTGTTTGTTAAATTTGGTTGGTTTTTGGGGAGATTGAGCTTGTAAAAAATATGTGAGCTTTTCTCATCTCTATTAACAATTTCCTTTGTAAAGCAATTTGGATCAACTGATGTATGGGCAAAGGCCTGAAAGTTTCAACCTGGTGAGCAGTGCAGCTTTGTACTCTTTAAAAGCAGATAGGCATTGTTTGATATAATAAAAACAGTTTGCAATATTTGTGCTCAGAATGACAGAGTTTGAATGTAAAATTACACCTAAATATAAAACTAATAAGATTTACTTTAAAATTACAAAGAAGAACATTACATTGTTAGTATGGACATAAATCTTTAATGCAATGAGCTACATATTTAATTACAGATAATTTTTGTAATTTTACATAAATTTGTACATAATTTAAGAAAACAGGAAAACAAATACTGTATACATAATACAGTAATTTTCCTGTATAAAACATGCAAATTACTGTAATTTGTCATTAATGGAATAATACTTTAAACAACAGTCAAGTTGTTAATTTACAGATATTGTTTGTAATTTTACAGTTTTGAATATAATTTAAAATAACAAAAAAATACTGTATAAATAATACCTTAATTTTCCTGTATAAAAACTAAAATTACTGTAATTTGTCTTTAATGATATAGTACGTAAAATAACAGTCAAGTTGTTAATTTACAGATATTGTTTGTAATTTTAATAAGTTTTGAATAGTATTTAAAATAACAGAAAAGTACTGTGAAAAGTTTAGCGTTATTTTCCGTAAAAATAGGATTTTTTTTTACAGTGTAAAGGACATCCTCAAAACAACCTCAAAATGATGCAGTTAAAATGTTCTAACTTTGATAACACATCACATTATGAGATCCTTTTATAAAAAAAATTCTGTCTAGAGTTCAGCGCGGGACCATTTTTTTAGTCCCGCTCCCACAAGTTTATATTCCGCATCCACCCGCTCCCGCTATATATTCATTCTTTGTTCACACGCTGTCTGCTTAGAATAATTTTCTTCCCGACCCGACCGTTCCCGCTAAATTTAGATCTCTTTTCCAGAATCTCACATTTAAATTTCCGCTACTGAAAGTGAGATAGGCTAACAAATAAAAGTGTAGTCTGCACAAAATTGTATGTTATTTTATTCGTCTTGTCAAGAGTCTTGAATTTATTGACTTTGACTTGAATTTATATGAATTATTTTAAGACACAAAATTTGTGGGAAAAAAGTGTCAGGAAATAAAAATATTGTACAAAAATTGTATTTCTTATGTTTATTCATTTTGTAGCAAATTAGCTCAAAAGGGAAATGTATATAAATAATTACAGTTAATTATGATTAATTACAATTATTTATATCAGCTGCCAGTAGTAACTGTAGCAGAATTAAATTGCCATCAACCAATCTGTTCGTCCAGCGAACATTCAGTGTAAGTTCATATCAACTCTAGGAAATGTTATTTCCGTGGCCACAGAAAATACTTTCATACAGTATTAATGCATTAGAGCATGTATTAAGGATCAAAATCGTAAAGGGACAATTAATTTGCAAGGCAGAATCAGAAACTCATTTAATTTGTGCACAAGAGTTTTATTAACTAAACGCTAACACAAACTAGTCTAACAAACAAACAAACATACATACACTCACACGTGCATACAAAAGGGGAGCTAAAGTGGATGAATTAAGCCATTAGAGAAACCAGAGAATGCAGTTATGGAAAATGAGTCAGAACCACCTGAGTAAAACCATCAGTGCCATTTTAGAACGGGGTCTACAGCTTATACTAAACCTCTGTTTCGTTTAGTTAAATGTACGATACTTGCATTGCCTTGGTCGTTGAACGAGTGTCCGGATGCAGTCTCCAATGAAAGTCTTGTTGGTTTCAAGGTTTTGGACTTGAAAGGTTTCCGGGTTTGTAGAGTGATGCATTCCAAAGATGTTCTGACTCGATGGTGACTGGGAGTTTCTTCCCAGTGGAAAGTAAAAAAGAGCTAAGAGAGACATCAGCTGAGATCCTAGGATCTTTGGTGAATGGAAAGTCAAGGCCGAGGCCTGGCGCAGACTTAAGGTACAGAAGACTTCTAGCTCACATCCTCATCTTCTCCGTATCTAACAGAACCGCAGACTGACCGAGGCGGGTCACTGATGTGAGAGCTTTATCTGCTATAGAGATCACACCACAGGGGAGTCAAAGAGCCAATGGTGACTTGCACTTTCAGACGGAAAGTTTACGACTCTTTGTCTCTGAACATGGTAATTTGCATATGTAATTTGACTGGGTGTTGATGCAAAAACTACTAAAGATTCTTAGAACACTAATATGTTGCCTATGTACCAACATATAATATACACTCTCGTTTAGATCATCAGAAGACGAATTCATAGATACTAAACACGGTATAGGTAAGATTACATGAACGAATCGTTCTATCTTAAGCATGCATAAAACAGTATACAATACAAAAGATCATATACAAGAACATAGTAATCGTACACAATGACCTGGGGATATGCATGATAGGAATGTCATAGAAAAATGTGTCTATGAATTGATAAAAAATATGTGTGAGAGCCTTGAGACATTTGGATATTAGAAAAAGCAGAACATGTAGAAAAAGGTCTGAAATTACTGGAATGTATCCCAGCATGCAATATATGTCAAAAATGAACAATTTAGAATCCTCAATTTGTCAAGTGTGCATGTCTTTGTGTTATGGAAATACTTTCTGTGAGGTGACAGGACTAAGCAGAATCTTGCTGCAAGCATTGTGTTTAAATGAATGACAATACATGAATTATCAAACTGGTCAATTATTGTTGAATTAGTCGGACAGCAAGGACAACAGTGTTCATGACGGAACATCACTCTGGCATAGGGCCAATCCATACATTGTCTTTACTTATTAATGACTAAATACGATTGTGTGTGTTGTTTTTTTTTTTTTTTTTTTGGCACTTTCTGGTGAGAAGTTCAACATTTTCAGTTTACATTGTATAAAGCATTGTCTGTAAGATAAGTATATTATTTTAAAAAATGTTTTAGATTGATGTGAGTTATTTTTTAGAAAATAAATGTTTCTGTTGTCTCCTGCCTGCTTACCTCGCATTTTAATGCAACAACAGTATGATTACGCGTTCATATTTTATGTAAACCATTGATGTCTGTGTTTTTCATTGCAGAACTCAAACCAACTTTGGAGTTAACGACACAGAACCCTGCTTTGTGTGAGGAGGCAATTTTCTTAGCTTCTTCAGAAGAGAGGGAAAGGCAAGTAAAGTTCATAATTCCATCATGTTATCAATTTAATTTTTTTACTAAGAGTAAAATAATGTTTGTTGTTTTTGTAGATGTTGAAAGCCAGAGGCATAGGAGAGCATCATTCTTTTGAGATTGATGTGAGTTATTTTTAGAAAATAAATGTTTCTGTTGTCTCCTGCCTGTTTACTTCACATTTTGATGCAACAACAGTATGATTACATGTTCATATTTTATGTAAACCATTGATGTCTGTGTTTTTAATTGCAGAACTCAAACCAACTTTGGAGTTGTCTGATTTGGAGAGTCATCATTCTTGGTCTTCCTTTCTTAAAGGAATAGTTCACACAAAAAAAAATAATTTACTTGCCCTCATGTCATTCCAAACCTATAAGACTTTTGTCTATCTTTAGAACACAAATGAAGATATTTTTAATTTTCTCTCATAATTTTTTGTTAATCCATTGAAAGTCTAGATAATCAGTATTTTCAAGCTTAAAAATATAGAGTTATTGTAGTAGTAATCCATGCCAATATTTATATATGAATAAATCTTAAATTATATCATAGCGAACATGTCTGTTCAGAAGAAAATACTGGTCTCCCAGACTTGCAATAGAGGACAAAAATTAAGAGATTAAATACATTTATTTGTGTTCCAAAAATTTGCAGAGTTTGTATGGGTTTGGAACAACACGGGGGAGAATAAATTATGACCATTTAAATTTTTTGGTGAACTAACCCTTTAAAGAGCAGCCCTCCACGTACATGAAAATTTGTGAGGTATGTGAATGTCATGTCTGTTTTAATGTTTCAGTAAAGAAGTAGTATTTATTTAAACAATATTACATGCCCTCACACTAGTGCTGCCATTACAGAGACATTAAACAACCACACAAAGTGGTTGAAATGATAAAACAGACCATTTACCTATCCTTACAGATGTGAATGCACCTCTATCTGAAAATGGATAGATTTTAATTAGTTTTTTTTTTTAAATGTTTTTCTCTTTTTAGGCCACTGATGAAGAACAGGTGGTGACTGGGATGAATGCTGGTCAAAGAGGAGAATGTCCTTTCCCCTAAACTGATGCAACAGTGGTTTTAAAGGATGAGGCTGCCCTGGATAATGTAAAATATGTCACATGCCTTTGCTGTGCTGATGGGGCTTCTTCGTGACTACATCAATTATGCTAAAGAGATCGTGAAAATTGGCAGCGATGCCTGATCTGTATTCATGGACTATGAAACAAACTGTAAATGTATAATTTGTAAAAAACTAACTGTTAAATGCTTGTTCTGTGTTGTTGTTTAGTAAATGGAGTTTACACTGTCATTCATACACATGCTCACATTCTTTCACACGTTTCTGATAAATTTTATAATATCAGTGTTAATGTTGTGCTTTATTTACTGTCATGCCAGAATAGTTTGTAAAGAACTTAACTATTAACTAATTGTACAACTATTGTATAATAGTGTTTTGTATAATATTTTTATGCAATATATACAATTTACCAAAAAAGTTAAATTTGATCTTAAAAGTTATATTCAACAAATGTTCAATGCTTCATTTATAAACTCTGTAGCTGTTAATGCCATACTTTTCTGCATTTCTTCTTACATGCATGCTACTTTTGACTGTTTTCTCTTGTTTTAAATAAATATTTACCTTTTGATAGTCATTCTGTGTGTGTAAAAGTGGTTTTAAAATGAACAAGATTTGTAGGTTTAATGTCTAGCTCAATTTGGGTTCATTTTAGGATCAATGAGTTCACATTCCATAATGTTCTCCAATCGGATCAGTTCATTCGCTGGTGCCAATGTACTCCATGCATCTTCATTGCACCAATTCTGTCAAAATGTTCAATTGCCTGTTCTATGGCCTCATTATGTTTTTCGTATTTTTGACGGTTTGTATTTACAATGTTGAACACACGCTGTAGTTCATCAGTGCCTGGCAGGTTTACTGAAGCAAATGCATAAAATGATGCATATGTCCAGAGTCTTGTGGTCTTAAGCTGGTCATCTGTGCGATATGGTAGATAAAGTTTTAGACGTGTTCCATATAATTTTTCTGTGGTTTTCTGCTGTGAAAAACAAGCAAATCTAATAACAGCAGCCCTTGTTCTTTTCTGTATGTGTCCCATATTTTTTTGAAGTGCCAAAACATTTTTATTTTTTGTTTGTCCTGCATAAACTATGCGGTATTCACTTGCAAATTCAGCCATGCACATGTTCTCAAATTCAGGTCTGTTTGGCCTAGCCTTGTACTTGTCTGGTAATCCTGTCATTCACACATTTTCCAAATCAGGGTCCATGGTCTGCAAACATTTCATGGGTAAACTCATCTTTACAGCATTGTCATCAGTTGGTATGAATATAACAGTGCGTGATGACGATTTCAATTTCAGACTGCATGTGCAAGCGACAGCCTCTTGAGCACTGATTTCTCTGTTCTTTGAATAAGCATTCATGACCTGCTTCATGCACTCACGATCAGACAGGATTTAATTTTTTTTTTTTTTTTTTTTTTTTTTTTTTTTTTTTTTTTTTTTTTTTTTTTTTTTTTTTTTTTTTTTTTTTTTGTTTTTTTTTAGGTTTTTTTTTTTTTTTTTTTTTTTTTTTTTTTTTTTTTTTTTTTTTTAAAAATTTTTTTTTGTTTTTTTGTTTTTTTTTTTTTTGTTTTTTTTTTTTTTTTTGTTTTTTTTTTTTTTTTTTTTTTTTTTTTTTTTTTTTTAATTTTTTTTTTTTTTTTTTTTTTTTTTTTTTTTTTTTTTTTTTTTTTTTTTTTTTTTTTTTTTTTTTTTTTTTTTTTTTTTTTTTTTTATCATGGCTTGAATCTTTAATCACTCTGTTTAGGTAATTGCTCATCTCGTGTTCAGCTTTTGAAATGTAAGAAAGAATGTACAAGATACAGCTGTAGGGATTCAGAATAAATTGTATGTCCATATTTGCATTCCAAGCTCTTAACAGCAAAGGATTATAGCCGTTAACCCAGCAGTCCTGTGGTCATCTCTCCATAACTGTTACATTTGATGTAGACAGAGCTGTAATATAATTCTCATACTCTTCATAAGTCATGTTGACTTTATGAAGCAGCTGTGCAGTGGTTTCAAAATTTTGAGTGGAGTCATTAAGTAGATCCCACACTTTTTGAAGTTGTGCTTTAGCCTTTTTAACATTACCATGATCTCTGTCTTCTATTGATTCATCACGGTCTTCCGATTCATCTACAGGAGGAGGTCTGGGACGAGTTATCATGGTCCTGTTAATGGGTTGTTTAGGAAATCCAAATCTGCAATGTTTCTTATTTTTTTCTACAGGACTTGGAGTGGTTACGACTGTGCACCTGTACTTCGCTTACAATTCTATGCAGTTCGGGGTCTTTGTTTGGGTCTGGTAATTTGCATGAGATGTATTTGTCAATGAAATCACACACATCCTGATCTTGATCTTTCTCAAATTCTGGAGCTTCTTTCACCCAAAATAAGCAGTGAATGTGCCACGTTGTTGGAATTCCACTCTATAAAATAAGTCAATAACCTCACCGACAGGTTGAGCAGGTGACATGATTAGATCTCTCATTAAGGCTTCAACTCGTTTCTCAAACATTCGCATTACTGTGACTGGGTTGCTTCTCAGGATTTCACATTTTTCATACCAGTCTAATTCAGAGAAGTTCACACTTTCACCTTGTTGTTCTTTAATAGCAGTTATGACTTCAGGCCATCTCATCTCAGCAGCACTAAACGTACAGAAAAATGTGTCTTTTGGGAGTGCCCAGTTGTCTCAACATAGCAAACAAGTCGCACAGAGTTTTCTCCCAGTATGCTGGTGTCCCTCTTAATGGTTGCATGAAACGTGTAGCTTCCTTGTTTATTACAAGCTTTTCTAACTCCTGTTTGTCCTGCACCAGTGAACAGTTTATTATACGTCCATCACGTGTCATGGGTTTAGCTTTCCTTAGCTGAACAGACATGCTAGATGTGGCCATGTGCATTTCAGTGACAAATTGTGCAAAGAAGATATAGTTTGTATCGCGAGCACAACGATTGTCAACAGAGAAGTCTTGTAGGGGAGACATCTTTTGCTCTGGCAGGCTCATCAATGGTGTTCATACCATCTGGAAACTGCACTGGAAAAGCCACAGATTCTAATTTAGGAATCTTAAACATACTTATAGGTTTATTTCTCTCTGCTGGGGCAATACAAAATATTCCATCTTCATAGGACAACAAGTGCTGGCCAAGATCTGGGGGCTGAAGACATGTATCCAAGGCAAGGCCAGGGGGCTGTTCTTCAGTACTCTCAGGGTCATGACTTGAATCATTGTGTTAATTTCCATTACTCTTTTCTTCAGTGTTCTCATTTTGGCTGCTGCTCTCAACATCCATTTCCTCATCAGAAGCACTGATGTCATTTGTGGACTGTTAATGCTGATTAAACACTTCTTCTTCTGAGACTGTATCATTTATAATAATATCTTTACACTCTGAATGAATTTCTCTTAGTTTTCTTAAATTAAATTAAATTCAAGTTTATTTGTATAGCGCTTTTCACGATACAAATCATTGCAAAGCAACTTTACAGCAAATTAGGTGTCTACAATATTTAGTAGTAGCTTATCAATGGTGACTGTCAGTTAATGTACATATGGCATAAATGTACGGAAAAATCAATTAAAGACGTAATCAAACAGATGATAAACACTATTAACAGCAATTAGTATATGATGCAATCAAACTTATAGCAACATTTGGTAGTTCTGTATGTTGTTTCATGGTTGGCATCATCTGATGTCCTCTGAGGGGTTGGCATCATCTCTTCTCAGGTGTTCTGGATCCAGACTGAAGCTTGTGTAAATCCTAGATACAGAGAAACAAATAGAGACATAATTAGCGTAGCTGCTCTTCCAACCAAGCAAAATGAATTTGTTTAACCCAAGCTAAAGAATAATAATGTGCATTTGATCAGATATAACTGCAGTACAAGATTATGAGATGCATTATTTGAATGCTTGGCCAAAGCATAAAGCAGACAAAACTTTATGCATATTCACAGTCTGAAACTGATAGTGACCTTTGTAGCACAGACGTCTTTTAGTTTCACAGTTAGCAGCTGAGCTTCAGTTCTTGGTCTTGGTAAACACTTTACTGTTGATTCCACTTCAGATGCAACTGATATGAAGGCTCTTTTTATAGCTCTCTGTTGACCTTTAGGAAGCGTTATAATTTTAGCAAAGGGAATGTACTTTGCAATAACGTGTCTCTCAAGAATATTAAAATCACTGAGTTCTGGAGGAATGGAAGTGAATTGAAGCATATTAGCTACTGCAATATCTGGGATGAAACCTTTCATCAGGGTTGTATGGCAACAGTGACAGATCCATTCTGTTTTCCTGTTCTCCAAGGCACATTGATCAGGGCAGTCAGAGCAGATATGAACATAGTTTCCACTTAAGCATACTGAAGAAACTGGTGGATTCTTCTGATATCGCCCACGGTCACAAAGACATACTTGGTTTGAGAAGAGCGCTCTAGCACAGCATGTGCAGACATAGGTTGGTCCCTGTTTAACAACATCTCTGAAAGTATTTAAAACTCCTGGATCTTGTATTGTGTCACACTGGCTAATTTGTAATATGTTGCTCTGCTGGTGCATAAGATACACTTTTCTGTATTTGCCCTGAATGTGTTGTGCACATTGAATCTTGCTAATTACATTAAGAGCAGATATTTTCTTTAGCACTTTGAATAAGTAATAATTTTTTTGGCGGGTCCTAAATTGTATATCATTGTGATAATGGTGATTCAAATTTGACTTCCTTTTCTCATAGAACTCAGAATCATTTGTGCATCGATTTGTATAATGGTCTTTTTTCCTTTGTTTAAAAATTGGATCTTTGAAATATCTTTCAACAATATGTCTCCTATACTGTTCATTAAATTTAGCGTTAGTCCTGTACTTTTGATTTATGTAGCTCTTTTGCCTCTCTCTGAATTGCTCATCATTCCTGTAATGTTCATTTATGTAGATCTTTTTCCTCTCTCTGAATTGCTCATCATTCCTGTAATGTTCATTTATGTAGCTCTTTTGCCTCTCTCTGAATTGCTCATCATTCCTGTAATGTTCATTTATGTAGCTCTTTTGCCTCTTTGAATTGCTCATCATTCCTGTAATGTTCATTTGCGTAGCTCTTTTGCCTCTCTGTGAATTGTTCATCATTCCTCTAATGTTCATTTGTGTAGCCCTTGTCTCTCTCTGAATTGTTCATCATTCCTGTAATGTTCATTTATGTAGCTCTTTTGCCTCTCTCTGAATTGCTCACCATTCCTGTAATGTTCATTTATGTAGCTCTTTTTCCTCTCTCTGAATTGCTCATCATTCCTGTAATGTTCATTTATTTTGTTATTTACTCTCTCTAATTTTGTCAGTATTCCTGTAATTGCTGGTAACCTTTCTCTTTTTTCTCTCTCTGTATTCATCAATATTTTTATACTTGTGTTTCATTGCTTGTTTGTGTTTTTCTCTGTAAATCATATTATTCCAATAGGCGTTCTTCATGCCTTGTTTATGTCTTTGCCTGTATTAGTTACTTTTTTATAGTCATAGACTTTATGTAAATTCAGTTTTTTTTCATACGCATGTTTCTTGTGAGCCAGGTCTTTGCGCCATTTTATATTATACATCTTTCTCTTTAGACTCTTGCTCAGTTTCTTTGACTGCTCATTTAAGTTCGTCTTAGTTGATGTAACTCGGGTAAACATTTTCTCAGGTAGCGGTTGAACTGAATCTTGGACTCGAACATACTGTTGTGAAATATCAGCAGACTGTTGATTGTTGGATAGATCTGCGTTCTCAGCGGAGACAGATGGTAGTCTATTACTTTCAAGCTCATTGTTCATCACACAATGTTAAGTATGTACACAACTTTCCATTAATGTATTTACGAATGATAAAGGCAGCAGATCAAACTGTTCTTGGTCTCCTAAGTCCAAACACGCTTGCAACAATAATAGCAATCTCTCTATCAAATCTTCTAAAGAGAAAAACGTCAGCATTAAAGCCGTACCTGTGTTTTCATCAGTGTACATGTCTTCAATTGTTCTGCAATGTGAATCAAAATAACCAAACCTCCCTGACCGATCTCTAAACACAGCAATACATGTTTGTCCACATAACAGCAAACCATCACTCATCACTTTTGAGACATTGCAGTGTGTTTGCAAGATTTTCATAATCACCTAGTGCAGGTGTATCTCTTAGAAATCCAAACCTCCTAGGATGTTTCAATATGGTACACAACTCTGAGTTTGTGTCAATTGTGCTCGGTAGCTCATCAAAGTTTAAAAAGTTATGCACAAATTGTCCTTTGCTCTGCAGTGTTTGTTTAATTCTAGTGTAAACTGCATCACCTTTCTGTAAAATGTTATCTAAATCACTACTGCTTAGCTCATTACATTCATGATGGACTCCTAGGAACATTAAAGAATTGCAAGTACACTGGCGGCCTCTTGAGTAAATGTTGTACCTAGGATCAGTTTGACAATGCGATGCTCTAACAGACACAACATACAGTTGTGCATCATTCATACCTGACACAGAGTTGGTACTGCTACTGGCACCCGATGCAACTTCAAGCTTTCTGCACTGTTTCTGAGATTCACTCCTCTTTCCTTTTCTTGGCATGGTGTTGTTTCACCACTGGGAAATAAACGTGGTAAATATATAAATAATGTATTTAATTATATGTTACTGAATATATACTGATAAATTATCTGATACTCAAAGGTAATGTCTTATTGTTTATGCCAACAAGTTGATGAAGTCATCAAATCAGTGGTCCTTGAAGACAATGGAAACAGTGTAGATGAAAGTACATTTACATCTCTCTTTCACTATTTGTGGAATTGTAACAGTTTTCTTACCTGTGTTTTGAGATTATGATTCAGAGTCAAAGATTTCTCTTTGAAATATTAAGTGTTTTTGATTCAGAGGTGATCAAAGATCAGTATTTGGGTAGCTTTTCTAACCGATTTTCAAAGATGCGTTGGCAAGCGTAGCTTAGATGCATAAAAGGTTAGTAGCAAAGCATTGCAGCAGCATGAGCGTGGCCAGTTGTCAGTTGGAAGAGAAAGAATGGAAAGGAACATAGTCATGAGTTTAAATCAGTAAGCAAGATAAAGGTTTGAATGAAAATATCAAGGTACTGACAGGAAAGGACAGGACAGGTTTGGACAAACACACAGAAAAAAAATTATGTTAATTACAATGTTCAATACACATTGACTAACATACATTTCAAAACATTTAACTGAATACTGACAAAATTAAGACATAAAATAATTACTTATCTTGTTCTTTTTACAAGATAAAGTACATTCATTTTAAAAAATACTAACAGCTACAAAAAGAACTATACACTATTAACATCAATTGTCATTTAATACATAAGACAATTACTTACCCAATTGAGGGTGAAACATCTCATAATTCACTCTAAACTAACTTAAATATATGATTAATTTCTGTTTACTCAATATTCATTACTTGTCTTCATGCAATGCAAATATCATAAAAAATGAGTAATTACTTTTTTCACATAATACATTGTTTACATAATTACTTACATGCACAACCTACGCAACACTGTCCTATAAAAAACACCCTAAGATTAAGGAGAACTTTGTTTTAGATAGTTACATCCCTCAAATACAAATAAAGCATAATACTAAGCACATTACAATGAAAACAGACAATTCAAGAGATCTATAGCTTATATCTGAACATTAATGTAGTCGGTATGTTTATCTTTTACCAATGACTTCAGACTCCCAGTATTGAGTTGCAGTGAAAGAACCAGACCAAGATGACACAACCTAAAAAATACAAATACATAGTAGATCAATGTTAAAGTAAGCAAACTATAGCATTTCATTTTGTGCAGTATACTACTATAGATGACAAGTGAACAATTAAACAATGTGACTATTTATCAACACAAGTAATTACTTAACAACAACAAAAATACCTACACCATGTGGATAAAAGTACATCCCAATATGGATTCATACAAAAATTACCAAATAAACCATTACTCTCACCACAACTACATTTACTGAATCCACAATACTTTTGTATTTAAACCTCAAATGTCAGCGCAGCAAATAAATAAATAACTACAATAAGACTATTCATGACCATTAATATAATAGCAAACCACAAAAGCACAAACATATACACAATATGCAAGTTCCCTTTCAGTCCGTTCACGTTCTACGTTAACGTCAAGTCGTGACTTACGAATTGGATCTCTCCCCTAGAGACCCAATCACCTTGGGTGTTAACCTAAACAGCCAATGACAGTTGGCTTTTTTTATAACCCTCACCGTGTATAAAATAGATCGCGCCGTGCAAAATGCACATCCAGCTTTTCGCTTCGGAGCCGAGGCCTGTCTACAGGCGGAATCCCCAACGAGTGTTTCGGAAGACGTCTGGCGTTGGTTTTACGGCATTCACGGGGGTTGCCATCCGCTTGCTGAACCCTCGAGCTGCCCCTTCCATTCTGCAGTCTCGCCTCGACCTCCCCCCATGGCGCTTCACGCCCCCTTTTTTTCTCTCTAAAAGAGTTTTTTTCCTAAAAATATCTAAAAGAGATCCATGAGCGATGGGCGTCTTTTTAAAGATGGCTTCCCGGTCGTGCGTTTCTGGATGTGTTCGTTTCCTGGCTTCATCTGACGGTCATGATCTCTGTGTCTCGTGCTTGGGCTTACAGCATGCTGAGGCAGCGCTCATGGATGAGTCGTGTTCTCATTGTGGGAACATGACCATCGCGATGTTGCGTTCTAGATACCTCCTCATTAAACGGGGGGTTATCCCCCTTGCCATGTCCCGCTCTAGCTCCTCCGGTCGGAGGACTACTTCGGTTCATGGTCAGGGAGACATGAGGGTTACAGTGAGAGCTTCCCCGTCGAGTACGTCTCCGCGGGCCTCTCATTCCTCTAGCATGTCGCACCACCTGGTGTTCCTGGACGAGTGTGCTGGATCCTCGGACATGGCGGTGTCCAGCATCTTGTGCGGTGCACAGGCGGATGACAGGATGTCGATCGCTTCATCGGAGGGCGAGCTAGGCTCTGGAGATGAGGATTTGGCTGCGCTGCCACCGTCAGGAAGAGTGGCGTTGCCCGAGTCCGATCCAGAGCTGACCGCTATGCTTTCACTGGCCGCCGAGAGTGTCGGGCTGCACTAGAGGCCTCCTCCTTCTTCCGAACGCTCGAGGCTGGATGATTGGATCCTGGGGGCGCAGGCCGGGCGCCGGCAGCAGTCTCCGGTTTCATTCTTCCCGGAAGTGCATGAGGAGATCACTAAGTCTTGGAAGGCACCTTTTTCTGCCCAAAACAGACTTGGTGCCTCCTCCGTCCACACCACCCTCGACGGGGGGCGGCCCAAAGGTATGTGGACATCCCTCCGGTTGAGCGCGCTATTGCGATGTAAAGTGCAGCCTGCCCGCCAAATCTCCTGGAGGTAGTCCACGCCTTCCGTCCAGGGCCTGTAAGTTCTTGTCTGCTCTGACGGCTAAGGTTTACAGTGCTGCTGGACAGGCCGCTTCCTCCCTGCACGCCATGGCCCTCCTGCAATTCCACCAGGCCAAGGCGTTGAAGCAGTTGCACGATGGTGGTGCTGACCCAGGTGTGCTGCAGGAACTGCGCATGGCGATGGACCTTGCGCTTAGGGCGACGAAAGTCACAGCACGGGCCCTGGGTTAGGTGTCCACATTGGTGGTCCAGGAGCGCCTCCTATGGCTGACCTTGGCGGATATGATGGAGGCCGACAAGCATCGCTTCCTGGACTCCCCGATCTCCCAGGCCGCCCTATTCGGCGAAGCGGTGGAGGGCTATGCCCAACAGTTCTCCGCCGCCGTTTTTGTTTTGTTCCGCCCGGCTACCCAGCCATGGTACCCAAGACTTCAATAAAAGGGCAGTTTCCTTTGCCTCCGGGTCCCAAGAGGGTGAGGATGGCGGTGCACGAGACCCAGTCTCTACACGGCCCTCCCCCTCTCCCTTTGCTAATGGGCAGCAGGGTTCGGTTCAAGGACGCTATGCCTCCTTACGAGCCCCCTGCCCAGCAGTGGAGCAAGGTAAGTCGCGCGCTGCGCACTCAGTCCCCACCCTGGGACGCGCGGCCTCCCCGGTTGGGTCCCTGTGTTCCACTTCGCTGCCCCACTGCGGGTACGTCGTTGGTTTCCCTAGTCCCGCCTGTTCGGTCGCTGGGGGCCTGGTTAGCGCTCTCCAGGGCGTCTCGCTGGCTCTTGAGAACCACCAGACTCGGCTACACGATTCAGTTCGCCCGGCGCCCTCCCAAGTTCAGGGGCATTCGGTTTCCCTCTGTGCTGGACAGGGATCTCCTCTTAAGCGTGCGAGATCGCGGTCCCTCTGGCGAAGGACGTGCTCCCAGCCGTACCTCCCAGCCGAGATGGGCATGATCTTGCCTTTCTTCGGACAGGGGTCAACAGATGCCTCTGCCAGGGGCTGGGGTGCCATGTGCAATGGGATTGCAGCTGCGGGGCTCTGGTCGGGGCTCCGATTGCAGTGGCATATCAATTGCCTAGAGTTGCTAGCAGTATGGCTTGCTCTGAGCCGCTTCAAATCGCTGCTAAATGACAAGCACGTATTGGTCCGTACGGACAATACTGCGACCGTTGTGTACATCAACCACCAAGGCGGTCTACGGTCCCGTCTCATGTCGCAACTCGCCCGCTTTCTCCTCCTTTGGAGTCAGAAGCATTTGAGGTCGCTTCGCGCCTTTCACATCCCAGGCGAGCTCAATCGTTCAGCCGACGAGCTCTCACGTCAGCCCTCCCTTCCGGGAGAATGGCGACTCCACACCGAGACAGTCCAGCTGATTTGGAAGCGCTTTGGGGATGCTCAGGTAGACCTGTTTGCCTCCCCAGACACGTCCCATTGCCAGTTGTTTTTCTCCCTGGCGAGGTAACCCTCGGCACTGGCACACAGCTGGCCTCGGGCTCTATGCAAGTATGCGTTTCCCCCAGTGTGCCTTCTCTCACAGACACTGTGCAAGGTCAGGGAGGATTGAATGACGTTTCTCCTTGGTATCTCCATACTTTGCCCAGTCGGACTTGTTTTTCCCGAACTGATTTCTCCCTCTCGACCCGCCCTCCTTTCCTTGGGCAAATGCCTCTGAGGAGGGTCCTTCCTTTCTAAGAGAGGGTGCGCACCCTCTGGCACCCGCGTCCAGACTTGTGGAATCTCCACTTATGGTCCTTGGACGGGACGTGGAGGTTCTAGGTGATCTACCTCCAGCGGTAGTGAACACCATTGCTTCAGCTAGAGCCCCGTATACCAGACACGTTTACAGGCTGAAGTGGAACCTGTTCGTCAATTGGTGCTCTTCCCGCCGGAGAGACCCCCGTAGATGCCCGATCGGAGTCGTACTTTCTTTCCTGCAAGATAGGTTGGAGCGAAGGCTTTCTCCCTCCACCCTCAAAGTTTATGTTGCCCCCGCCATTGCCGCCATCATGAGGCAGTAAACGTAGTCTGTGGGGAGCACACTTGTTCATCAGGTGTTTTCTCAGAGGGCAAGGAGGTTAAGATCCTCCCGCTCCCTCATCTTGTACCGCTCTTGGATCTCCCTCTCCGACGGCCTTGAAAGGGGAGCCCTTCGAGCCTCTGCAGTCATTAGAGCTTAAGGTTTTGTCATTAAAGTCAGCGCTCCTCACCGCATTGGCCTCGTTCAAGAGGGTAGGGGACCTGCAGGCATTTTCGGTAGACGATTCGTGTCTAGAATTCGGAACGGGTAACTTTCACTTTGTCCTGAGACCCCGGCCTGGATATGTTCCCAAAGTTCCCACCACGCCTTTTAGTGATCAGGTGGTGAACTTGCAAGCGCTTTCCCGGGAGGAGGCGGACCCAGCCATTGCTCTGCTCTGTCCCGTTTGCGCTCTGCGCATTTACGTGGACCTTACGCGGAGCTTCAGGACCTCAGACCATCTCTTTGTCTGCTTTGGAGGTCAGCAGAAGGGAAAAGCTGTCTCCAAACAAAGACTTGCCCACTGGTTAGTGGGGGCTATAGTCTTGGCATACCAGGCCTGCACACCCTAACACGTTTGCGAGATTCTATATCTCCGTGTAGAGCCCGTGTCCTCTCTTGTACTCGCCTCAGGTAGGCAGTAACACCAGACCCGCTCTGTGTCGATCACGGCTTGTTGCGCCTTTCCCCTCTACGGACCGGATACGTGCGCTTTGCTGCTTCTCAGTTCAATTCCCCATGGCGAACCCTGTTGAAGTTCCTCCCGCACCCTCTGCGGTCAGGCGTGGCGGAGCACCAGACGCCTTTTAGCCCTCTTAGTGCCAAATTGCCCAGGTTTAGCCCTTGTTCTGGGCTAGGTGCCCGTGTGTAGTGATTCCCCCTTCGGGTGATCCAACATGTGTATTCTTCCGTGGTACGGCTCCCCTCACGGTAAGCCCGTGTCTTTCCCTGGCAGTCGTTCACTGCCATCTCTGCTGCGTAGTCATCTCACCCCAGGCGGGTTGAGTCTTCCGCAGAGACTTCCATATGTAGTACTGCCCTGTGCCAGTCCATATGTGTAATTCCACATGATACCTCCTATGCGCAGGATGTGGCTTCCGTAGCGTTCCCAACTGGGTACGCTTTCCCAGTGTTATCCAATGTACCACTGTATGGAACAGCAGTGCGGACACCTCTGCCTAGCCGCTGTCCTATCTTCTGCCTCAGCTGGTGTGGGGGGACTTGTTGGCTTCCGCAGGGCACTGGAGGGGGTGAGCAATAGTGGCGTTTTCCATACGGATCCCAATTCGTCAGTCACGACTGACGTAACGTAGAACGTGACTGACTGAAAGGGAACGTCTCGGTTACTTGTGTAACCTTTTATACCGCCGCGCTGCGGGGCGAGATCCCCAATTCGTCAGTCACGACTGACGTAATGTCTCCGTTCCCTCCTTCAGGGAACGAGGGTTACACAAGTAACTGAGACATTACACTTGTAATTTTATACTGTATAATTACGTGTTGTACAAATTTGACAATTAAAGCCATTTAGAATACTTTCAAAACACTCTAATTGTACATCTAATCTCACTTCTCTTGTGAACTTTTATATCATTTGTATATAATTTGTCTGTTTTTGCCTTTTTCTTATCTGTCACTTTTTAATTAGCTAAGAAATCAAATACACTGCCAAACAATAACCAATAATTTACATGCTATGTCAATAATCACTGCATTATTCATATACTTTATTTATTATCTTTAATTTATTATAACTTGAAAAATACAAATGACCATAGTTTTCGCATTCATGCCTTTATTTTATTCATCATTTAATTTTCTTCTGCTCCTCACTTTGCTAAAGCCATAGCTGGATGCCTATGTTCCCCATATTAGGGATTTCTTGGCACATCATAAGATATTCATTCTATGTGTCTGTTTTGAAATTTTCTGCACGAGAGCTCTGTCTACATTTGGGTATGGCCGTAGCCAAGGTTTGAAAATTAGTGAGGACTGGAGCGGGGTTAAAAATTGTGCTATAATAACCCCACATACAAATCATTATATATACTAAACACTTTAAAAGAGACAGCCATGTAGATGTTTGTGAAAATGTTTTTCTTTGTTTTGGAGGAATGAGAATTGTTAAATTAAATCATTACATGATTACTATAGGTTAGGGGCGTAAAATTGTATCAGTTGTAGTTTCATTAATAACCATTGCTATATGATAACTTTCTCTACTGCTCTTATGAATATTGTTAGCATGACTTTGTGAAAATCTAACTAGGCCTACAATACTCACTGAAATAGCATGACTTCTTCATGGCTAATGTTTGCATATTTAATTTCATTCTGTAACCTACCTACTTGTTCTACAGATCTGTGCACTAGTGTTAAATGCTACTGTTTCTGACAGCGTTGATAACGTTAGAAAACTGATACCGAATATTCATTATTTTAGTATTATTATGTTTTTGCCTTAAAGAAGGTGGTATCCTATTCAGCAATAATTATGTTTGGTGGCTCTTTTTAATACTGTCCAAGTACCGTTTAAACTTCAGTGTTACCAACGTACCCGCTATGTATCAATAAAAAAAACCCCAATTACAACCCCCCCCCCCCCCAAAATAAAAAAATAACTACCTTAGTTGAACATTTTTTCATAAAAAAAATTAAATAATATATATTGTTAATCCTAAACTTAAATGTCCCGCTTTATTTACTTTCTAAAGTGTCAAATTAAGTGTAAAAGACAAGTCTAAAGATGTTTCTAATAACTGGATCTGGCAACACAGAGGATGCGCCTGCGCCCTCACTCACAACTATGGAACCATATTCCAGACAATTTTCAAATAGAATAGCAAATTGTGTAATTTTTCAATTACGTTTTCCATATGTGGACGCATAAATTGTGGCATAATTCAAATGCAATTGCAAATCCTGCGTTAGTGTTTGCATTTTCGCTTTCGCGAACGCACAGCGACGGCCAAATTTCAAATGAAAAATCAAAGTCCATTTGCAACTGTATTTCCATGTCTTAGGAGTTACGAGCCTGTCGTATTTAAATAGCAATATTAATTACCACGTCTGCTTTTTCACTCTCGCTGCATCGCGCATGTAACCTGCCAAAACTCAAATGAAATCGCAATTCCTTTTGCATTTGAATTTCCGATGTCTACACGGAAAGCTGTCAATCATCGTCAGGGGCGGGACTATAATATGGGGCGTGTTTGTATTGGGAGGTGACGTCACTCACAGACGACTGTGCCGAATGCTTTTGATCAATGGAGGTAATCGGTAAAGGTTCCGCTAAAGGCAGCTGCCAATCAGTTTCGTACCTGTGTGAACTAACAGACAGTGCAACCTTCTTGGCACAATACATAATTATGTTTTTTTTACCCCAAATGTAGCGATTATCCCCTGCTAACAGCGGGGGCCACAACGGTACGCACAATAGGTCAGTATTCACTATTAACCAAACGCTTTTCACCTGTATCTGCATCTCTCCCTGTTTACTCTCACTCACACTTTTAATCCATAATAGAGAGCGTGTCACACCTGCCTCAAGACCTTTTACCTTTTGCACTCCACTTGATGCACTTAAGCAAACAAACAGTGCAAATCTACACGTATTTACCTATTTGCCACCTATCTTATTCCTATCTAATAGCCTATGTGTACCTGCCTCAAGATCTCTCAGTCTGTTTACGATCCATAGATGCATGTGACAAAACAGTAAATGCTTCTACTCTTACTCTGCCTGCCCCAGACAAAACTTCAGCAGTCAGATCTAGGTGCAGTTGTCACAGAACACGCCACAGCCAAGGCTAGATGACATTAAAAATCACGTGCATCAATCCCGGTGTCCAGTGGCTGTAAATAGTGAGAGATCTTGAGGCAGGTGCAATGCTTTTTTGGTGCAACGTACAGGACGCGAACTCCATAACGGATTAAAACTGTTGAATAATATATAAAATAAGGTGGAAAATAAGTATAGATTTGCACTGTCTGTTTGTGCATCAAGTGGAGTGCAAATGGTAAAAGGTCTTGAGGCAGGTGTGACGCTCTCTATTATGGATTAAAAGTGTGAGTGAGTGTAAACCGTGAGAGATGCTGAGACAGGTGAAAAGCGTTTGGTTAATAGTGAATATTGACCTATCGTGCCTACCGTTGTGTCTCCCGCTGTTAGCAGGGGATAATCGCTACATTTGGGGTAAAAAAGACATAATTATGTATTGTGCCAAGAAGGTTGCACTGTCTGTTTGTTCACACAGGCAGGAACTGATTGGCAGCTGCCTTTAGCGAAGCCTTTACCGATTACCTCCATTGATAAGAGCATTCGGCACGGTCGTCTGTGAATGACGTCACCTCCCAACACAAACACGACCCCTAGTATAGCCCCGCCCCCTCACAATGATTGGCAGCTTTCCATGCAGACATCGGAAATTCAAAAGCAAAAGGAATTGCGATTCCATTTGAATTTTGGCAGGTTACATGCGCGACGCAGCGAGAGTGAAAAAGCAGACGTGGTAACTAATATTGCTATTTAAATATGACAGGCACGTAACTCCTAAGACATGGGAAATACAGTTGCAAATGGACTATGCTTTTTCATTTGAAATTTGGCAGTCCCTAAGGCCGGTTCCATTACAAGATTTGCGCAAAACGTTGGCGTATTTTATAACATTTTCCGATAAAAAAAAGTATGCAATTGACGGCGGTGTTTTTCATACCAATGTGATGCGACTAAAACGTAACATTTTGGAGGGATTTTGGCTATATTTATTCAAAGGAGGTTTATGCGTGTATCTTTACAGAAGCAGCAAAGAGAGCCGCTTCAGAAATGTGCGTGGCGTGGCTGGAATAAACCATTGACTGTATAAAAACATAAACACAAGCTTTGACTAGAGTGGCCGCAATCAGCTTCGGTGGCCGTATCAGAGCCACACTGTACCGCAGACGTGTGCAGTGTAACTTGTCTAACCATTAATGGTAGGGAAAGCCCCTTATACTGGAGCGCGGCCACGTATGAAGTGTTTCTTGGAGGTTATAGTACATTGAAGAATGATCATATGACTTTTTACATACGCCATGTGACTTGTAAATGCGAAAAAGCCGTTTCCATTGCAGTTTTGCGAATTATTCCTTTTTCGCATTGCCTGAAAAACCACCTCATGCGAGCGTAAAAACTTTTTTGCGATATATGGGCGTTTTTGCAAAATTGACGCGTTTCCATTAGGCGAATTTTCAATTCGCAATTTCAATTCGCGCAATTTGAAGGGTAATGGAAACGCTCACTATGCGTTCGCGAAAGCTAAAATGCAAACGGTAATGCAAGATTTGCAATTGTGTTTGGATTATGTCACAATTTATGCGTCCACATATTGAAAACGCAATTGAAAATACAATTTGCTATTCTATTTGAAAATTGTCCGGAAAATCGTTCCATACACAACTCTCTCAAGCCTCGTTCACTCCAGCAGCGTCTAGCAGCAACACTGACGCTAAACATTCTTGTAAACTGTCTAAACTTAATTATACATGCAGACACTTATTTGAGGAATGTTAAACAGCACATTAGTCAATTAATGAATAAATGTGATTTTTCAACATAAAAAAAATTACCGAGGTCCGGACCTCCGTGACCTCAGCTGGCTAAGACTCCATTACAGTATTTAGCGCTCCGTATTGTTTACATCACCTTGTTTTGTAAACGAATAAAACGTTGGGTCATGCATAACGTATCTTGTCTCTTTCCATTTAATTCTCGATTTATGAAAACGTATACGTGAATACACTTGGCAAAAAAAGTACGACGCACTTTTGCTACGTTTTATTAACAGTGCGCAAAACACAACCCCCTAAGACTCTCATCTATTCTACATCCATGGGCTTGCTGATAATCGATTATATTTTTGTTTTCTTCTCTTTGACCTCACTAACCTAAATAATATAACGAGCTTATAGTTTTACAAAATAATAGCCTACATCACAACATTAGCATACTGACATACAATACCTCGCCCTACATACTGTATTCTAAAAACATACACACCGAACAAATATCCTTAATAATGCTTAAAATTATAAACAAAACTGATTTTCATTATTACTGAATGCATGTGAACTAATTAGCCTTTTTGTATTATTCCAAACTATGTATTAGAGTATTTTTGCATGACTCACCGGCGCAAAACTTAGGTCTCCCGTTCGCTGCCTGATCATTCAAATTATATAGGTTTCATCAAACGCACGCGCGTTACCATGGCCCTAAGGTAACTTCCGGTCTGTGTTTGTTTGTCGGTCCACTCACTTGTCATCTAATAATTATATTATCATATTTAGTATCCCTTATATAATATTATATAGTCATTATATATGGATCAGTGGTCTCTCTAGTAATATGGTGGGGCGCCGACTACAAACGCAGTTAAAGTTAAGGTGATGAGTAGACCGAAGTTGGGCTCAGCTTGTTGTGCTGTGAGATGCAACCTGACCTCTGGAACAAACGCCTTGTCAAAAATAAAAATGTTTCGGTTTCCTAAAGACCAGACGAGACGGCAAGCTTGGATAACCACTGTGTGAAGAGAGGCTTGGCTGCCAGGTAAGAATTCAAGGATCTGTAACACTCACTTCGTTACAGGTAACAAACTCATGATAAACTACAGATATTAGCTAGCTGACCAGTAACAAGCCTGCAATAGTTATGAATTAGCTACATTTATTGGTACACACGTAAATAACATTGTATACATTAATTTGACACATTAACGTTAACTCAATGTAGTAGTTGATTCGCTTTAGCTACGATTTGAACTATAACACAGTATTTTAACAGTCGCCTTTGGCTTGCTCCCTGGGGACAACAAATACAATAACGCATAGCTTTTCTAATGAAGCTTTAAATGAATTACTAAATAAGTACTTTCACTACATTTCCACTGA